>CAUYSK010038140.1:0-13398 GCA_963575035.1 Avahi laniger | reverse complement strand
GTGGCCGGGAGCGGTGGCTCACACCTGTAATCCTAGCACTCTGGGAGGCCGAGGCGGGGCGGATTGTTTGAGCTCAGAAGTTCGAGACCAGCCTGAGCAAGAGCGAGACCCTGTCTCTACTAAAAATAGAAAGAAATTAATTGGACAGCTAAACATATATAGAAAAAATTAGCCGGGCATGGTGGCGCATGCCTGTAGTCCCAGCTACTTGGGAGGCTGAGGCAGGAGGATCGCTTGAGCCCAGGAGTCTGAGGTTGCTGTGAGCTAGGCTGATGCCACGGCACTCTAGCCCGGGAAACAGAGTGAGACTCTGTCTCAAGAAAAAAAAAAAAAAAAAGTTTGCATGTAGAATTTGGGGAAATTGGAATTGGTTGGAGGTTGCTGCTATTTTAAAAATGATGGAGGCTGATTAAGATAGTGAGACCCCATCTCTACAAAAAAATAGAAAAATTAGCTGGGTGTAGTGGCAGGCTCCTGTAGTCCCAACTAATCAGAGGCTGAGGCAGGAGAATCACTTGAGCCTAGGAGTTTGAGGTTGCAGTGACTATGATGATGCCACTGCACTCTATCTGGGACAACAGAGCGAGACTCTGTCTTAAAAAAAAAAAAAAACCAAAAATGAAAAACAACTGATTCTGTTTGTTTTTTCAGTTTTGAATATCCTTTTTAAAAAATTTGAATCACATGATAATATATGTCTATTTACATATGTGTTTCTTCCTTAAATGTTCCTTATCCAAATTTTGAGGAGGGATAAGAAGGCTTTTTGTATACAATTTCTTCACACTCCCTCCCTGCCATATCTTTTTCTTTCCTTTCTTTTTTCTTTTCTTTTCTTTTCTTTTCTTTTCTTTTCTTTTCTTTTCTTTTCTTTTCTTTTCTTTTCTTTTCTTTTCTTTTCTTTCCTTTCCTTTCCCCTTTCTCTTTTCTTTTCTTTTCTTTTCTTTTTTTTTTTTAAGACAGAGTCTCACAATTGTGAGCTAAAATAAAATTTTAAGGCTCACCCTCCCCACCGGCTGACTAAATGGACCCCCTTGTGGCCAAAGGAATATCCTAAAACTAAATTGCCTGCCAGGAGGAAGGAGATCAGACATGCCTTATCATGCCCCCCTCCCTTTTTGGGGACATCCTTTGTAACCCATTAACAGGCCTAAGGGTATGCAAGACAAACCTGCAAGTCCTCAATTTATACAACAAACATATGTCCAGTGGCTTATCTCTGATAAAGAGCTCCTTATGTTAAAACATTCCAAGCCTTTAGACAAAGCTTCACGTCTATAGCCAATTACAGGCCAAAGAATCTTTAAACCCACCTATAACCTGTGAGCCCCCACTTCCAGATGGCCCACCTTTTCGGGCCAAACCAATGTAGCCTCCCAAGTATTCATTATGGCTTTACCCGTAACCCCTGTCTCCCTGAAATATATAAAACCAAACTGTAACCCAGCCACAGTGAGTCCACTGCTCAAGGCCTCTTGGGCGTGGCTATGGGTCATGGTCCCCAAATTTGGCTCAGAGTAAATCTCTTTAAAATTATTTCACAGGGTTTGGTCTTTTTTTCCGTTGACACAGCTAACTACGGATAGAGCTACAGGAAGAGAAGGGCGACTGGGGCCTGACTGCTGGGCTTATAGTTTTGTCTGATGACAGAAAGCAGAAGCTAGAGCGACACGACCTCTGGCTGGGGCTGAACCAGCGAGGCTCTCGCAGTGAGACTCTGCAGGCTCAGGAAACCACTGCCTGTGCTTGCAGGGCCAGTGCGAACTACTCTCTTTCAAAGCAAACCCACATTCCAACATAAAAATGCAAACGTGGCTCTCACCAAAGGCTTATTTTCTGTGTGGCTAGAAATGTTACCTGTGGACTCCACGATCTCAGCGTGGAGGTGGGGCTCCAAGTGTTCCATTGTAATTTCTTCCCGGGACCATCCAACCTTCAGCAAATTCAGGACCACCTCATTGAGGACGTTGCCCCTAAGGTTACTGAAGGAGATAAGAGCTTAACAGATCTATTTTCATATTTAGCTCCCGAATAGGTTGCTTGACCACTGAAGCCGACGCATCGGTGCCGGGAAGGATGCAGGTTGAGGGGTTCGGGCCTTCTCTCTCCCAGATCTTGTCTGTGCAGAAAAGACACTGTCCTGCTTTGCCACCCAACCTCCCTCTCTCACCCCCTTTGGAAAACATGTACTGAGACCGTGCTAGGTGCAAGGAGCATGGAGATGGTAAGACGTGGCTCTCTCCCTTGAGTTCTGTGTCGTCAGAGGGCAGACGTGTGCGATTTCAGGCAGGGTGGCAAGTGCTAACGCGGAGCGAGTAAGGTCTAGGGAGAAGGCTTCAGAGGGAGGACGAGGCTTCTGAAGAGACGCAGACGGAGAAGTCACCATCAGACACGAGGCACGGAAGGGGGTGCCCAGGCTCGGATGCATCCCGGGCTTGCAGGGCTCGGCGGCCGTTGTCTGCCACGTACGTGGATGTTGGCTTATGGGCCATGGGGAACCATGGGAGGGTTCTGAGCTTGAAAGTATGGGGTGACCTGATGAGCTTCACGTGCTAAGACGGCCATTCCGGGGCTGCAGAGGTCGAAGAGGCCCAGGATGGCTGCAGAAAGCCAGGCACGGCTTCCTGCCCACGGTCCACGCTCAGTGCTGACGTGGCAGTGGGGAAAGGAGGGTTTAAGAATTGGTTTTGGAGGCACCGTTGAGAGGACCCTGCAACTGATGGGTGTGAGAAGTGAGGGAAAGGAGGTCAAAGAGAACAGGTGTTTGCCGGGGCTGCGTGCTGCCCCCTTAACACAGCGGAAGGTAGGAGAAGGGCAGAGATGAAAGCTTGGTTTTATGCTCTTGCCTGGGATCTCTCTAGAGATCGTAGTATCATTCGCAACTGGAATTACGGGTTCGGAGCACGGGAAAGACGACGGGGTTAGAGATATGAGGGCAGAGACAGGGAAGAGGAAATCGCAGAGCCGCCAACACAGGAGCAGGGATGAGGCGGTAGAGGCCTGCAGCTGGGAGCTCCTCCTCTCCCACCTGCTGGCACCCATCTCCCTTCCGGGGCTCTGGCCGCGCAGGCCTCGCCAGCTCCTCGTTCCTGCTCTCCCTCCCCGCTCTGTCCTCAGATCCAGCGGAGGGGGAAGGTGGCGGCACGTTAGGGCTGGGATTCAGTATCTCCCTTTCTTCCTCTCACAGGCTCCGCAAGTCCCCGACACGCGACACCCGCAGGTTCACTAACTCCCGTCTTTGCTCGGACAGCCTGTGCGCCGGAGGCCCTCGGGTACAGGGGAGACCTGAGTGGGTTCCCCCCGCCTCCCTCTACAATCTAGAGGCCAAGCAGGTACGGCAGGAACGCAAGGTCGTCTAGCCAAGTGGTCCCGTGGCTCCTTCCTGGAGGGGAAGGGGCCAGCGTGTCCCTCGCAGCCAGAATTCACCAGTGGCCGTGAGCGCCCGGCGGGAGGAGCCCCGCAGGAGCAAGAGCAGTCCCCACCCCTCGCCAAGGCCAGCTGCTCAGCCAGACTCCCTCTGACCCCTGTGCTTGGAAACGCTGCTCACAACACACTTCTGCTTCCTGCAGCCGCCACCCCACTCCGCACTGCCGCGGGAAGGCCTGCCAGTTCACACAGGCGTGGCCACAACTGCATCAGCTGAGGCAAGAGCCGACTGCCGTCTCCTTTGCGGTCCACACTGAAACAAGATCTGCCTTCCGCAGCTCACTCCTTCACGCACTGCGAGCTGGGATGAAAATCGGCAACCCTGCCCCGACCACACACTTCCCTGTCCTCAGGACGTGCGCCCTGCGGCTCGGAAACCCTCCGGCAAGCAAGCGTGGCTGGGGAAGAAACCGACTCCACCGAGTCTGCAAGCAGCTGCCGTGCAGCCTCCCGGTTGGACCGACAGGGGCCCCAGCCTGACTTCTGGCTGACGCGGGGCTCTCCCAGCTGACGCTCCGTTAATAGATGGAGTTGGATAAGTTACTTCCAAGTGCAGTTCCTGCAAAACCATTTAAACAGAGCACAGAAGAAGCTGGGGGAGGTGACTGGGTCTGCCGTGGCGGTGTCGCCAACCTCACTCTGGCACTCGGAACGTGTTTCATTCAAACGTTATACCCTCAGCCTCAAGCCAGTGACTTCCTCTCGTGGTCAGAAACACCAGACCTACGGCCAGAGGAAAGCTGGCCGTGTTGGACCCGGTGGGAGACCAGGCCTTCCGTGGGACTTTCCAACGATAGTTGGCACTTGCCCTTCAAGTCGTGGGCTGACTGGCAAGCCGAATGTCCTTCTAAGGCGGACTCTCGGTGTGTGAGCGGTCCCTCCCTGGGGAGTCTCGGGGAGCCTCCCCGGTCCTACAGAGAGCCACGGCCCCAGGGTGGAGGGCAAGACACGGGGACTCTGCCCGGCTCCAGGCTGGCCTGAGTCCGTAGGGACCTGTGCTGGGGGCAGAATCCGGCAGGAGCAGGGAGACCACGGGCCTCCCACCCTGCTTCCACCCAAGCAGCTGAGCGCCGTTTCCCTGCCAGAGTTAGTGCTGGTTTGTCCTGAGGAAGAGCTGCTGCAGCCTCGGAGAGCGTGGAAACCCTCCGCTGCCACGAATACCCTCCCCTCATCCAGCCCTCCTGACTGGCGTTCCTCAGCCCTCACCTCACCTGAGAAAAAGAAAGATGGTTCTCGGGGACTTGGCCCCGTGGCCCTCAGGGGCCCGGTGTTCCAAGTGTGGCCTAAGGACCTCCAGCAGCCCCGGGTGCAGCTTCTCGGCCTCATCGAAGATGAGCAGGGGCTGGGGGCAGAGCTGTTGCGTCTCCTGGATCCGGCCCAGCAGCTGCTCCTGCAGGGGACAGAGGGAGCCGCTGGGGACTGGTGGACTCGTTTCCACCCCCAGCCCGAGGGCGTGGCTTCTGCCACAGATTGCCAGTGGCTGGGTTTCACCTGCCCAGAGCTACCAAATCCAAACCTCCGGGGACAGAGCTGGGCCATTGCAGCTGACAAGCTTCACAGGTGATTCTCATGCCCTCTGAGGTCTGAAAGCCAAACAGGTGGCGTGAGCCTGGGTGGAGGGGGAAGGCCTCTCTCTGCCCTTGGGAAAAGGTCCCAGCTGCAGCCTGCTCTCTCCTCTCTATTTAGGAACTAACCGCCAACTCATCTGCCCCAGGGGCAGGAGCCAGGCTTTAATCGAGGGGTGATGGGCAGAGGGGAGGCTCATGTGCCCAGAGGCAGCCGCAGTCCCCTGGCCTGAACTCCCAGGAACAAAGTGTCCACTGGCCCCCTGGCTGGGCTGAGAGCTCAGGGGAGCGAGCCGGCTGAGGGCCTGTCTGGGGCCCAGCCAACCCACGACCTGGGGGCTCCCACGGGAGGCTGTGCTGAGTCCCCCAGAAAAGAAACTGAACTGTCAATTGAAAAGCTGGTTATTTCATCAGAACTGGGCAAATAATACATTACTCGGGGCCAATTCTCACCCTAGAGCCCACACTCCCTGTCCAGGGACTCTGACTGCAGCTCCCAGTCACCCGAGTGCATGGGGCGGGGGGGGGGGGTGGGTGTGTGTGTGTGTGTGTGTGTGTGTGTGTGTGTGTGTGTGTGTGTGTGTCTCTCTCTCTCTCTCTCTCTCTCTCTCTCTCTCAGTTTTCACGGTGGGCATCTTGGAGCCGCGGCACTTTTGCCACACTCAGAGCCAGACAGTTCTTCCTGCAAAGGCCCAGCTGACCGGCCCCTGCCCTTGGAAACTGCCAGGAGACTCTGTCCTCAAAGGCTTATATAATCTTCCCAAGTTGACACACTCCAAATGCTAGACTAGAAAGCCAAAGAGAGGTGCAGTCATCTCTGTCATGCCGCGATGGGGGTTTGGTCACCTTCTGGTGAAGTTTAAACACTATGTGTCTGCATTGGAAGAAACCCAAAATAGGGGAACAGCAGAGGAAATTTCTGTCCACCTGGTTGCTGATGTAGGAAGACATGGAAAATCACTTATGACATGATGTGCCTATTTTTTTTTAAAGGCAGGACCTGCAAGTTTCTGTCCATTATAATAGTTACACTAACGTGAACAGTATGGGGCAAAGTGTGACAATAAAGTACATCACAAATGCTGCTACTGTTAGGTTTGTTCCAGGTGGGAACCTGAAAAGTATGTACAGGACGAAATACAGTTATTGTGAAACTCAGGCTTGTAAAACAGCAGGAGCAGGAGTCTGGGAGTCCCCAGACGTTGTGAATCTAACAGACGGCTACGACCAGCATTCCTCCCCCACCCCTGTAGGGACAAGTGTATCCCTCCCTCTCTCTGCAGGATGGTGAGACTGGGGCAGGGGTCCTAGGAGCTGGTTGTCTGAAAAAGAATTAATCCCAAGCGGCTGTTCTGGCCACTTACTCACTCCCCCTGGAGAAGTCCTCCATAAAACCCAGGCTCTCCCTTTTCTCTCATGGATGCTTTTCTGCCTCCACCCACCTGCACCCAGATGCTCAAAATAAACAGCATTTTGCTACACGTGAGGCTTCGTGTATGTGTGTCTCTCTCTCTGGACTCTTAACAGTTATGAGCTAAGAAGACTGTGTCTGTGTAGGGAGATTAATCTGTTGGAGCCCAGCATCTGGCCTCCCGTGTGTGGCCGTCAGGGAGACAGACGGGGTGGGCTCTGGAACATCAGTCTTTCCTCTGGATGCTCAGGGCCTCCTCTGTGAGGGGCTCATGGAGTGGTGTCTCCATCCGTGACAGTGTCTGTGCCCAGCCGCCTGCCCCCAGCACAGAGGCCTCCCCCAGTCCCGGTGAGGAAAGCCCGGCAGCGCCTGGCCTCACCTTGTACAGGTCCACGTACTTGGAGTGAGGAAAGTGGAACGTGGCGATGAACATCTTGACACAGTCGCTCTTCAGCCCGTCCCGATACAGGTTCTCCGCCAGCATCCGTGCCACAAAGTTCTTGCCTGTGCCAGACCACCCGTGGAACGACAGGGCTAGGGCCTTGCCTGGCCGGGGCCTCGCTAAGTAGTCCCTCACTGTTCTTGGGACCAGCTTCTGGACCAAGTGCTGGCCATGCAGTCGCACATTCAGGTCTGACTCCAGGCCTAGGGGCAGGGAAGAGGAAGTCACAGTGAGACCGCGACACACAGGTGCGTTCCCTGCTAACAGCCCAGAAACCAAAACTCTCAGTATCTCAGAGGTGGGATCAGTTATTCATTCTGTTTGGCCTTAGAACAGGAAGCGAGAGGGCAGAACTTGTAGCAGAAGGGATTCAAGGGCTATTTTCTGAAGAGTTTGAGAAATCAAGATTGGACTCAGAGAATTGGAATCACCCTTTCCAAAGACCCTGAAGATATCCCAGAACAGCTGGCACAGACCTGTCTGGAGGAGGAACCCCACTCCCCACATCCTAGGTCGCTCTCACCCCTAGTTTCAGGGCTCTCTAAAAGCTTCATGGAGAAGCCTCAGTTCGTTCTGATTCCATTCAGCAAACACTTGAGAGCAGCTACTTGTGCAAAACCCTCGGCCGTGAAGCTGCAGGATTTGGAGATTGGGGATGGGGGTGGTCCTTTATCAGAACAGATTCAGTACTTGGGGCCAAAGATCACCTCCGCGAGGCAACATGCGAATCAACTGCAATATGCGGAACCGCCCAAATGAACATGCAGCAGCAGGAGAAGGCACAGCAAAGGAGCATGGGGTTTCCCATCCATGGCAGCCAACGTGAGTTAGTTCATAATCAGGACCAGCCTCCGACTTCTCTCAGGGAACGGAGCCACCGAGGCAGACCCACCGACCCAGATAAACTAGTAGGCCCTTGTGGCATCACAAACACAGTTGTTGGCTAAAGCTTAGAAAGGGATACTTTTAATTACGACCTACAATATCTGATCAGTTCTCTCACTGGATGCTTCCAACTGCCTTCTGAGAGGTTGCTGTTTCTGTTTAGAAAGAAAGGTGCTCTGGGCCTGACGCTCCTAAAGGGTCGTAGACGTCGGATTAGGAGTTGGTCCCCGCAAAACTCTTAGGACAGGCCTAGTACATGGCAGGGGCTCAGCAGATCTCAGCTGTTCCTTCCTCTCTGGACACACTCCCAGGGATGGCAGGAGGACATGGTGAGGGGGTAGGCGGCAAATGAGCAGAGAAAAACCTCAGTGTAGACGAGGGGCAGACGGTGACAATTAGGAGCCAGTCCTACATCGCTCGGCTGGGTGTAACGGGGTCATGACAGTCCCATGGATCCCCAAGACCCATGAAACGAGTTCGGTTTGCCTGAGCTATTGAACTAGAGGCTGAAGGGGCTTCTCGACCCCGGTCCAGATATTTTAGTGCTCCTTCCAACACCAGGACGGGGTGCTTTGGCGTCTGTCCCCAGGTGGAAGAATGCAAAATTCATGGCACCATTAATTTAATGTTGCTGTCACATCGCTCCCTTTGTTAGAGGGTGCTATTTCTGGAAAACCTAAAAGTTCCAAGTCTCGCCCAAAGAGGGGCCTCAGATAATTGCAGAACGGACTTCAATCTTTTTGTGGCAGTTCCTGCTTGCTGCGAGGCTCGGCAGGATGACGACAGGTCCCTTGCAGTCTAGTCATTGCCCCTTGAGTGGCCTGTCCCACAGATTCCCAACCCCTTTAGACCAGGTGGGTCCAACCTGTGAGGTTGTTGGAGATCCTGCAGTCCCTGCCGTCGCAGCAGTCCTGAAAGCTGCAGAACCACGCGGTCAGGACGTCGAGGTACTGCTGGCCCAACAGGGGAAGGCTCCAGCCTGGAAAAGGACGGGCTGTGAGACAGAGACCAGACCATCCGCTCCACGACAGCGATGTGACGACCCTGCTGCACAATTTGTCAGGGACAGAACCAGAACCAGAACTCAGGTCCCAACTGCCAGCCCAGACTCTGCACACAGCACGTCGTCAAGCGCCGCCTACGTAAACAGCAGAAGAGGAGAAGGGGACAGCTTGAGGGTGGGGACAGTCACCAGGGGTGTGCACAGCGGAATTTCCTTAAAGACATCACAAAGGTGGGAAGGAGCAGCATCTTAGAATACCGCCAGGTGGGCTGGGAGGCAGCACGGTGCTCCTGCAGGGAGTCGGGACGCGGCGGGGGGACGGAGCAGGGCCCGTCCGGACCCGCCAGGCTGCCCTGTCCCCGCCGCGCGGCGGAGACGGGCCGGCTGCTGAGGGGGCCCCGGGCCGGGGCGCGGACCCGACCGCCCCGCGCCGCTGCAAGGCCGGGGACGGGGTCTTACCCGGGGCCCCCGCGGTTGCCTCCCCGTCGTCCTCGCAGCCGTCCGGCCACACCTGGCAGCTGAGGAGCGCCCAGTACCGCTTGGAGAGGGCGCCGGCCGCCCGCAGCCGCTCTCGCAGGCGCTGGAAGCCGGGCCAGGCCCAGGCCGAGCCCGGTTCGTCGGTGCCTTCCCACGGCGTCGCCGCGCCGCGCTGCCCAGGCGCGCCCGGGAGCGGCAGCAGCAGCAGCAGCAGGAGGCCGAGCCCGAGGGGGCACAGCCGCCCGGGAAGCATGGCCGCCGCGCACGTGACCCGGACGGGAATCGGCGCCCCGGCAGGAGTCCCCGAGGACTTCCGGGGGCGGGCTCAGGCCGCGTGCGCGCCGCCGGCCGCAGGTCTGGGCGTGGCTGTGGTTTCGAAGGTGAAGCCCGGTGTGGCAATGGCCGCTGTGGGTTCCTCGCTGTTGCTTTCGGGCCCCTCCGAGGCTACCAAACAAGGACGCCCGTTGGCGCCCTGCCCGGCGTCCGCAGACAGCTTCCTGCCGCCCGGCCGGCGACGCCGGGACGCAGCTCCGCCGGCAGGGGCGGCCTCCTCTGCGGAGGGAAGTGAAACCGCCGCCGGCAACCAGCGCGCTCCGCAGCCGGGAGTCCGCCGACAGCAAGAGGAAGCCGGTGGGCTGCAGTCAGGAAGTATCTGGAATCTGGAAATCCCCCGGTCATGAGTCCTAAGGTCTCACGTCGGTGTAACTATAGCTCACAAAAAAAAGGCTAAGTGCTGTGTGACTTTCCGGGTTCGGTTTGCAGCTTTCAAGTGCTGCTGACTGTAAGCGCCCGACAGATGCCACTGGCAAGACTTGAGGGCCTCTTTGGGGTCCCTTCTCCGTGACACTGAGCAGGGACGAGGCTGTTAGGTTTCAGCAGAGCTTGATGCGTGTTTCCAGATCGCCTGAGATGCTGAAGCCAATGGCCAGTGGTCAGAGAGCCATCTTGTCCTGGGAGGAAACTGCTGTGAGAGAGCAGCGCACTTCACCGACGTCCTGTGCAGCGGCTTCGAGGCTGGGCTTTTGAAGGAGCTCAGGAAATTCCACCCCAAAATACGACTCCTTGGTGTAAAGAGTATTTTGGATTGCAGGCGCCTAGAGGTCAGCACAGCACTGGAGGGGACTTTCCGTCTGTCAGCATCTACCGGACTGACGACTTCCCTTCCTCCCCCTGGTATTTCAATGTATTGCAGGAGGCACCCAGACCTGGCCCAAATCCTTTAAAACATAATGCCTGTCTCTCAGGTTACTTTACAGGTCCATCTGGTTCCCCTATCCATTCATCCTCCCTAGCAACCCTTTACGCCCCTAAACAAAATTACCTGTACTCATTTTCTTCCCTCCACTCTAAAAGGCATGTCTAAAAATATCTGAACTGCACTGGGATACTGAGTCATCACTCTGTGATTCTTTCTCCCCGTGCACATGGTAAGTAAAGCCCTCTCATTAATCTGTCTTTATCGTGAATTGATCTTTCAGCGAACTTCAGAGGAAAAGGCAAGTTTTCCCTCACCCCTGCACTTTCCAGACAGTGGGGAGACTCCTAGTACCGTGTCTCACAAACGTCCCAGGCAGATTGACTCATGTGTTCATCCCAGTCTCTTAGAGCACACTCAATGCCAGGTCTGCTCCATCTTGTTAACGGGAAAAAAAGCCAAACTCTGTAAAATAATCTTACAGAGATTTACTCTGAGCCAAATTTGAGGACCATGACCCGGAGCCACGCCCAAGAAGCCTTGAGCAAGTGGACTCGCTGTGGCTGGGTTACAGTTTGGTTTCCTACACTTCAGGGAGACAGGGGTTACAAGTCAAGTCTTAAATCAATACATGGGAGGCTACATTGGTTTGGCCCGAAAAGGTGGGCCATCTCGAAGGGGGGGAAGCTTACAGGTTACAGATGGGTTTAAAGATTCATTGACTTGTAATTGGTTAAAGACATGAAGCTTTGTCTAAAGGCTTGGAATGTTTTAACATAAGAAGCTCTTAATCGGAGATAAGCCACCGGACATATGTTTGTTGTGTAAATTGAAGACCTACAGGTTTGTCTGGAATACACTTAGGCTCCTTAATGGGTTACAAAGGATGTCCCCAAGGGAGGGGGGAACGATGAGGTATGTCTGCCCTCCCTCCTCCTGGCAGGCAATTTAGTTTTAGGATATTCCTTTGGCCACGAGGGGGTCCGTTCAGTCAGCCGGTGGTGGTGGGGGGTGTGAGCCTTAAAATTTTATTTTAGTTCACAATCTTCAGCAGCTCACCAAATGTGCCCTTTCACTCAAACAGCTACAGAAACCAGATTAGCACCTTTCTTAAGACACCATGAGAGTTAAGTTGAAAAGTACTGTGATGTACTGTGCCTTGGCCACTCAGGGTGATGTCAAATCGAACCCAAACCTTTCCTAGAGCAGCGGCCATGGCAGCAGTGCGGCCTTGTGCGCAGCCAGGCTCGCTTAATCCTGCAGAGGACAGCAAGCAAGGACTGCACCACTGTGCTTGTTTGAAAACTCACTCAACAAATGTTCGAGCACGAGTGGTGGTCTAGTATAGCGATTAGCTGAATGGGCCCTGCCATTTTCCATCTGTAACAGTGGGTGTTACCTAACTGACCTATGCCTGTTTCCCTACCTATAAAGCAGGAATAATAAAATAGTCCACCTCATGGGGATGCCGTGAAGATTACATGAGATAATTCAATGAGTGCATCATAAACACTCAATACACGTTCACTTTAATCTTTTTATTATTTTGAGACAGAGCCTTGCTCTGTCGCCCTGGCTAGAGTGCAGTGGCATCATCTTAGCTCATGAGATCCTCCTGCCCCAGCCTCTGAGTAGCTGGGACTACAGGCGTGCATCACCACGCCCGGCTAAGTTTTCTATTTTTGTAGAGATGGTCTTGTTCTCGCTGGGTGTGAACTCCTGGGCTCGAGCAATCCTTTCTCCCTGGCCTCCCGGAGTCCTAGGATCACAGGGGTGAGCCACCGTGCTTGACCTCCCCACCCTGGTTCGCTTTTATTTTTGTATATGCCCAGCCCTGGAGGAGGCACTGTGTGGTCTACGCAGGAGGCTTGGATGGCTTTAGTTAATACTGGTGAAGTTTATAGGTGAATTTATGGTGATAAAATTACTAATAGTAACAATAATTTATTGAAACAATCCAAGTTTTAAGACTTGGTGGAGGTCGGGCGCGGTGGCTCACGCCTATAATCCTAGCACTCTGGAAGGCCGAGGCGGGCGGATCATTTGAGCTCAGGAGTTCGAGACCAGCCTGAGCAAGAGCGAGAACCCCGTCTCTACTAAAAAAAATAGAAAGAAATTATATGGACAACTAAAAATGTATAGAAAAAAAAAAAAATTAGCCGGGCATGGTGGCATATGCCTGTAGTCCCAGCTACTCAGGAGGCTGAGGCAGTAGGATCGCTTGAGCCCAGGAGTTTGAGGTTGCTGTGTTTGAGGCTAACGCCACGGCACTCATTCTAGCCAGAGCAACAGAATGAGACTCTGTCTCAAAAAAAAAAAAAAAAAAAAAAAAGACTTGGTGGAAAGAATTATCACCTGACTTGTAACTTTCATGTAGGACTAACTGCTAACTTCCGAGATGTTCTAATTTGGATTTAGCATTTCGTGGCAAATAAAGTAGGTAGCTGGGAAGTTCTTAGACAATCAACTTGATTTCAGAACAATTTTTTCCTTAAAAAAAATAGAGTTAAACATTTTTCACCAAAGAGTCAGCCCCACATAGAAGGAATGAATCCAAACACCAGTTTGGGCAAGTCTTTTGAGTATTGCAATAAATTGCTGACGTTTCAGTCTCAGGGCTTGGAGGCTGCTAGCAGCAAAGTTCTAGGAGCAAGAGCTCATGGATAACGGGGACATCTAGAGGCTGTTGGGGAAACTACAGGCAGCTGTGATTCCTTAGCCAGCATCATTAAGGTGTTACTCCAGAGTGGTCCAAGGACTCTGGCACTGGCAACGCCCAGGAGCTTGTTAGAAATGCAAAATATCAGGCCCCAGACCTACTGAATCAAAGCATGCACTTTAAGAAGCTCTTTCTGGCCGGGCGCGGTGGCTCACGCCTGTAATCCTAGCTCTCTGGGAGGCCGAGGCGGGCGGATTGTTTGAGCTCAGGAGTTCGAGACCAGCCTGAGCAAGAGCAAGACCCCGTCTCTACCAAAAATAGAAAGAAATTAATTG
>CAUYSK010038139.1:0-19230 GCA_963575035.1 Avahi laniger | reverse complement strand
CCCAATGTTGAATGTGGGGTCTAATGGGAGGTGTTTGGGTAGTGGGAGCAGATCCCTTCTGAATGGTTTGGTGCAGTCTCTGAGGTAATGAGTGAGTTCTTGCTCTATCAGTTCCTGTGAGAGCTGATTGTTAAGAAGAACCTGGCACCTCAAAAGCTTCTGCACAGCAAAGGAAACAGTCAACAAAGGGAAGAGACAACCCACAGAATGGGAGAAAATATTTGGAAATTACCCATTTGACAAAAGATTAATAACTAGATTCTATAAGGAGCTCCAACAACTCAATAGGAAAAAATCAAATAATCCAATTAAAAATGGACAAAGGATCTGAATAGACATTTCTCAAAAGAAGACATATAAATGGCCAACAGATATATTAAAAAATGCTCAACAGCATTAGTCATCAGAGAGATGCAAATCAAAACTATAATAAAATGAGATATCTTCTTCCACCAGTTAAAGTAGCTTTTATCAAAAAGACAGGCAATAACAAATGTTGGCAAGGATGTGGAGAAAGGGGAACCCTCGTGCACAGTTGGTGGGAATGTAAATTAGTGAAACCACTATGGAGAACAGTATGGAGGTTCCCCAAAACACTGAAAATATAACTACCATATGACCCAGCAATCCCACTGCTAGGTATATATCCAAAAGAAGGGAATTCAGTATATTGAAAAGATGTCTGCACTCCTGTGTTTATTGCAGCACTATTCACAATCACCAAGATTTGGAATCAACTTAAGTATCACTCAACAGATGAATGGATAAAGAAATTGTGGTACATATACACAATGGAATATTATATAGCCTCAAAAAAGAATGAAATACTGCCATTTGCAACAACACAGATGGAACTAGAGAACATTATGTTAAGTGAAATAAGCCAAGCACAGAAAGACAAATTTTGCATGTTCTCATTCATATGTGGGAGCTAAATATTAAAAATAATGGATCACATGGAGACAGAGAGTAGAATGATGGTTACCAGAGGCTGGGAAGCACAGAAGGAAATGGGGGGATAAAGTGGGAATGGTTAATGGGTACAAAAATATAGTTAGATAGTTAGATAGAATGAACAATATTTGATAGCACAACAAAGTGACTATAATCAACTAGTTAGGGTACACTTTAACATAACTAAAAGAGTGGAATTGGAATGTTCCTAACACAAAAACATGATAAATGCCTAAGGTAGTGGATACTCCAATTATCTTGATTTGATTAATTCACATTGTATGCCTGTATCAAAACATCACATATTCCCTATAAATGTATTCAACTATCATGTACCAGTAATAATCAAAAATAAAAATTTTAAAATTGTTTATATCCAGAAAAAAAAAAAGAAAAGGGAAATAGGCGAAAAAATATTAACCCCAGGCTAGCATTGAAAAGCACCAGAAAACAAAGAACTTTGGGTGATTTCCATTGAGTGGATAAGATGGGCTGGTCTCCACGACCCTTGTCAGCTCAGACCCTCTTCCTTAGTAATACTACTCAAGGCCTAAGTCCTTTACCACCCCTACTCTGCAATTGAAAGGGAAGAGCTGCACAGCTCATAGATTCCACTTGGTGAGAAAGACTAAAAGTAGCTTGATAGAAGGAACAGATTTCTTTAAATGCAAATCACTGTCTTTTTGCACAATACATAGATTTTCTTATTGTTGACAGTTACAGTTTTATAAACTAAAGTTCAACAATGCAGAGTTGGACCAGAGTGATGAGAAAAGACCCCTCTGAGGAGGTGGCATTGAAGTTAGAACTGCACGAACAAATGGGGAGCCACACCTGGATCTGGGGGGAGAACTCTCGAAGTTCAGAAACACACCTGTAACATCTGGGGTGACCTGGTATATTTGGGGTTGGAAAGAAGCCACAGGCCTGGAGCACCAGTCAAACGGGACCTCATAGTGACAGTGGCTTGCATGGTCTTACATGACTTCATCCTCTTTCCTCTTGACCACTTGCTCCTCTGCCCTGCTCCTTCCACACAAGCTGCTCTTGCTCCCTTGCAGTTTTTCTAATACTCTAGGCATGCCTCTGCCCTGGGACTGTTCTGTGGGCTCTTCTCTCTGCCTAGAATATTCTTCTGTTGATATTTGCCTTTCTAATTTCCTTGTTTCTTCAAGTCTTTGCTTACATTTTATCTCTCAATAAGGCCTACCCTGACTACCCTATTTAAAACTATACCTACTCTCTCTCCCACCAGCTCACTCTCACACTTCCTTTTTCTGCTCTGTTTTTTTTCCTTTCCACTTATCTCCTTCCAATAGACTACATGACTTATATAATACATGTATTGCATATTGCTTCTTCCTCCAACAGTGTATAAGTTCCATGAGAGCAGATTTTATTTTAGTCACTGATGTATCTCAAGTGTCCAAGACTGTACGTGGCATGTAGTAGATTCTCAAATACATATTTTTTGAATGGAAGTATTAAGGGGAAAAGGAAGAAGGATTTGTCTTCCTAGCATTGCTTTCTTGTCATGGAGCTATAGTGTATACCTTTGTCCTAAGGCCCCACATCTGTCTCTATTCCCTGTAGTCTGGTATGTATTTTAGAGCCCTATGCCCTGGATATTGGGCTTGAATATAATTGCAAAAGATTGTCCTGAGAAAAGACCAAATTCCACTGTAACAACTTTCAGGGCAGAGACTGTCTCATTTCTTTTATTGTTCTAGAATTGTAATGCACAGAATGCTACTGGGGAAAAGTAGGCCATTGGCTGAGGATTGGAAATAGTTTTGATGTTGGTATTGTGAAGCTGGGAGGTTTCAATGTGATAGTATTGATTATGAAAGGATTTGAATTTTTTATTTAAAGGTTTTATTTTGGGACAGCTATTCTTAGCATCCTAGCATAGTTCATAACATCTGTTGAAATTTATACAAAATCTGAATACTAAAGTCCTGGATTTACAAACACACCATACCTATATTCATTCCATCTTATAGCATCTTGTGGCTTGTTTCCGACATTTCCAAACTTACAGGATACATATTCTCTAGAGAAACAAGACATTTTATCTGTCCATCACATCAATATTCAGAAGGGTAGATCCTTCATTATTGTAATACAAATTTTAACGCGAAGATCCCTCTTTGTAACATTTTACCCAAGATTCCCTGAGGAGGCCAAAAAGAAAATTCTACAATTTTTTTTTAATGTGTTTGGGGTTGGAGCAGAGGTTAATATAAAGTACATTTATAAAAGCTTACTGCTGTGTATACGTTGATCATGGGAGGGGAAGCTGGAAAACAAATTCCCATGATCCTTAAGAACCAGAAGAGGACGCAGGCACATGGGCCTTCTTAGTCCTCAAATTGGAAACATCTGTGTTGTCCAAGTTCTCACTTTTTCCCATAATCAAAGGGGCAGCTCCTGAAACAGTGGGGTCTTTTGAAAGAGTATCAGACTTTCTGAAACAATAACACGGGATGTCCTGAATTTCCCTTAAGTATTTTTGACTGTTTGGGCATGGGGCTACTTTACCATCATTGCTGACCCCAACCATTTTGGTTAGAAATTGAAACAATATATGAGTACCCTATTGTGTTTAGAATGTGACACTATAAATTATTATTTTGTACACTTATAAGAAGAAAAAAATCTACTAATTAAATAAATATAAATGTTTATCATAATTTCTATGCATATATATGAATTAATATGAAAGTGAAATAAATTCGTTAAGATATTCTTAAAACTTCTTCCCATTCAGAGTTCAATCTTTTGAATAACTGTTCAACTTAGTATGCTGGTAACAAAACACTTTTGAAGAGTTTTCCACTATTGTCTCTGGATTTTAGGCCAATCCTCTGATACTCATTTTGTAAGCTTTCAATATAGAATCATCTTAACCAGGTTGTCAACTGAAAGTTTTCAGATGACAACTAGGATTCAGGTCCTCTGTCAAATAGTCTGTAAACGGTTTGTTGATGGTAGCTTTCAGGGACTGCAGTTGTTTTTCCATCCCAGTAGGAATTATTTACTCATGTGCAAGCAATGGAAACTATTTCCCTTGGTTAATAGCAACTGGAAGACATTATCAACTATAAAATGCATGCTGATTTCAAATATGTTAAAATGCAAAAAAAATAAAATGTGTATCTTTGAATGGATGCAATACAGTAATTGTATCACTCCATGGTATATTAACCACTTAAATGGCAAGATGGAAATAAAACATCCTAGAAACAAAGCCAATCTCCATTTCAGTGCTTCTAAATAAAAATCAACCTTCTGGGAGATATATACTGAGTTTTAAAATCTGAATAAAACCAATAAAAAATTACATTCTGGAGGTTTAAGAATATTAGCGCAAGGTTGCCAAATTTCTATTAAGTAACCTAGCTTGGTTATATTCACACAAACAAACACTTCAGTGTATACAAATTCAATACTAATGCTTTGAAATCTGCTTTCTCAAAACTGCAGATCTCAGAAGCACTTGTATTTATTTTGTGAACCATCAGTGTTGACGAAAACCATTTGAAAATGAGGCGTAATAAAAGAACTCACAAATCCTTACCAAACAATGATAGTTTGAGCCCATTAAGCTACATTATCCCCAGCACAGCAAATAATGATGAATTTCACTTGCATCTCAAATTTCTTAGTACAGCGGGTCCTCGAATAACATCATTCCGTTATAACACTGATGAAGAAAAATACTCGATTCCCAGGGGGGGCTACTTACTTCTGTGTGGAGTTTGCACCTTCTCCCCGTGTCTGCACAGGTTTTGCCCGGGTTCTCTAGTGTCCTTCCACATCACAAAGCTGTGCACCCTAGGTTCACTGGTGTGTCTATCTGGTCCCAATGTGAGTGAATGTGGGTGTGTGTATGAGTGCACCCTTCGATGGAATTGTGTCCTGGCCAGGGTGTGTTCCTGCCTTGCCCCTGTGCTGCTGGGATAGGCTCCACCCACATGTGACCCCTAACTGGAATAAGTGGGTTGGAAGAAGAATCAATCAAATCAGAGTAATTTAGGTACCCATCACCTCAGGCATTTATCATTTCTTTGTGTTAGGAACATTCCAATTCCTCTCTTTTAGTTATTTTAAAGTATACTCTATCTTACTATTGATTATAGTCACTTTTTTGTGCTATCAAACATTGTTCATTCTGTCTAACTATCTAACTATATTTTTGCACCCATTAACCATCCCCACTTTACCCACGCCCCTTCAAATTACCCTTCCCAGCCTCTGGTAACCATCCTTCTACTCTCTGTCTCCATGATATTAATTGTTTTCAATATTTAGCTCCCACATATGAGTGAGAATATGCAAGATTTGTCTTTTGTGCTTGGTTTATGTCACATAACATAATATTCTCCAGTTCCATCTATGTTGTTGTAAATGTTAAGGTTTTGTTCTTCTTTATGTATATATAATATTCCATCATGTATATACACCACAATTTCTTTATCCATTCATCTGTTGATGGACACTTAGGTTGATTCCAAAGCTTGGTGATTGTGAATAGTGCTGCAGTAAACACGGAGGTGCAGATATCTTTTCAACATATGGAATTCTCTCCTTTGCAATATATATAATACCTAGCAGTGGAATTGCTGGGTCATATGGTCATTCTATCTTTAGCTTTTTAAGGAGCCTCCATACTATTCTCCATAGTGGCTGGTCTAATTTACCTTCCTACCAACAGTGTATGAAGGTTCCCCTTTCTTCACATCCTCACCAATATTCATTATTGCCTTTTTGATAAAAGCCATTTTAGCTGGGTTGAGAGGATATCACATTGTAGCTTCTTTTTTTTTTTTTTTTGAGACAGAATTTCACTGTGTTGCCCAAGCTAGAGTGCCGTGGCATCATCCTAGCTCACAGCAACCTCAAACTCCTGGGCTCAAGCGATCTTCCTGCCTCAGCCTCCCAAGTAGCTGGGACTACAGGCATGCGCCACCATGTCCGGCTAATTTTTTCTATGTATTTTCAGTTGTCCAATTAATTTCTTTCTATTTTTAGTAGAGATGGGGTCTCGTTCTTGCTCAGGCTGGTTTTGAACTCCTGAGCTCAAACAATCCACCCGCCTTGGCCTCCCAGAGAGCTAGGATTACAAGCGTGAGCTACCGCGCCCGGCCCACATTGTAGTTTTGATGTGCGTTTCTCTGATAACTAATGATGTTGAGCATTTTTTCATTTACCTGATGGCCATTTGTATGTCTTCTTTTGAAAACTGTCTATTTAGATCCTTTGCCCATTTTTTAAATCAGATTATTTGATTTTTTTTCCTATTGAGTTGTTGGAGCTCCTTACGTATTCTAGTTATTAATCTTTTGTCAGATGACTAGTTTGCAAATATTTTCTCCCATTCTGTGTGTTGATTGTTTCCTTTGCTGTGCAGAAGCTTTTTAGCTCAATGTGATCCCATTTTGCTTTGGTTACCTGTGCTTTGAGGGTATTACTCAAGAAGTCCTTGCCCAGACCAATGTCCTAAAGCATTTCCTCGATGTTTTCATTTAGTGGTTTCATATTTTCAAATATTAGATTTAAATCTTTAATCCATTTTGATTTGATTTTTGTATAAGGAAAGAGATAAAGAGTCTACTTTCACTCTTCTGTATATGGATATCTAGTTTTCCCAGCACCATTTCTTAAAGAAACTGTCCTTTTCTCACTGTATGTTCTTGGCACCTTTGTCTAAGGTAAGTTCACTATAGATATGAGGATTTATTTTTAGGATCTCTATTTTGTTCCATTGGTCTATGTCTGTTTTTATGCCAGTACCATGCTGTTTTGGTTACTACAGCTCTGTAGTATAATTTGAAGTCAGATAATGTGATTCCTCCAGTTTGGTGAGGATGTCTTTGGCTAGTCTGGGTCTTTTGCGGTTCCATGTAAATTTTAGGATTATTTTTTCTATTTCTGTGAAGAATGTTATTGGTATTTTGATGGGGATTGTATTGAATCTGTAGATTGCTTTGGGTAATATGGACATTTTAATAATATTGATTTCTCCAATCCACGAGGATGGAATATCTTTCTGTTTTTTGTGTCCTCTTCAATTTTTTTCAACAGTGTTTTATAGTTTTCATTATAGAGATATTTTCACTTCTTTGATTCAGTTTATTCCGAGGTATTTTGTTCTATTTATAGTTATTGTAAATGGAATTTCTTTCTTGGTTTCTTTTTCAGATTGCTTAGCCCATCGTATTTGATCCTGTTTGTTTTTGAAATGTATGGTAGTAGGAGAGGCTTCTTACAATTTTTACTTTGCAAACATTTACTCCTTGATTTAACCCAATATCACTAAGACTGCCTTCACACACTGATTTACCAAAACCTGGGTAAACATTATCTTGTTTTTATTAATCTTTCTTAAATGTACATATAGCTCAAATTTATTTCAATGTTTTATGTTAGAGATATTTTAGTCTTTATTTAGAAGTTTGGGGATGTTTTTGTGGCCAGAAATATGCAGTAGGAAATTAATTCTTTTTTAAATCAATTAACCATGTGGCAAAACTGGTTTTGTTTTATATCATTTTGCTTAAAGTCACAGTTTCCAAGAACCTATGGACAATGTTAAATGAGGATTGAATGTACCTTAGTAACTTCAAATCCATTTTACAAGTAGGTAGGAATAAATTTTGAGTCAATTAAAAGACATGACATTTTTTCCTAGCATTCTTCAGAAATTTAAGATTGTATTTTGCATGACTAAAATTCAGCCCATTTTTCTGTGAGGAGATAAATACTAACATTTTGATCACAATTTTTGACCTCAACTGAATTGGCAAATGGTATTTTGGTTCAAGAGACATATTACCCCAGTGGAAAATTTTCCTTGAGCTCTGTAGTGTTGTACCATTTGCTGTAGTCTTGGAAACAAGTGGAAAATATTTATCAGCCCATAATTTTTAGTAGCCTGTCTTCCTCAAAGAAGTAGGCACATAGTAGATGGAATAAAAATCAATATTTCTTTCTGAATAGTCTGGGACAAAATGTACTGGTATTTGGATGAGCAATAATAATCAAGGATTTCCTCCCTCAAACATGTTGTGAATTATGAACAGAACCAATTATCACCCAAAATAGCAGTGTCACATGGATTTGGAGGAGTGCTTTGCCAATACGAGGCTGGTATTTGTTTTCAAATAATTACGAATACCTTGTATATTCTTGTTAATCCTTCCACACTCTCTCAGTGGATCCAAAATAGTTTTGTTTGTTTGTTTTGTTTATTGGCAATGCAGGATAAACTATAGCAAGATGTCCTTAACCAAATCAACTAATGAGTATTGAAACTGCATAGAAAATGAAACTTAGGTGGTGGTAATTATCAGGCCTAATAAATCCACAAATACTTTTATGTATGGAATGCTTTATAGTTACAGACACAATATTAGATTCTGAAAACATTGTGTGGTAATTTCTTCTTTCCTATGTATAAGAATATTAAAAATCCCTTGTACTACAGAAGCCTAGGGAAAAATCAAGCTAAGCTGGATTATAAACTTTAAAGTTGTGAATTTAAAGATCTTATTGTGCATTCCTCTTATTTTATAGATAAGGAGATTCAGTTCCAGGAGACCAAATGTTGCCCAAGATTATATGATTGTAGAACTGAAAGCAAACACAAGTATCTGGGCTCCCAAATCATTGCTCTTGCCCCTTCACAATATATAATATGTGATAGCAAAACCTTAGAGACACATGCATTGTCAAAGATTTCAATTTTCTTTAAGGCCTAACTTGACTCACCTAGAAAAGTCTAGAAATGAAATTCTGAAGGCATTTTATACCCTTTACCCTAAACACTGAGAGTCAGAATGCCTCCGAATCAAATTATTCCTAACAAGCAATTGCCATCAATTCGGCATTCTCAGTAGCTCCAAAGTTCATTACCGACATTAATTAGCAATCCTATGTTTGTTACCCTTTACTCTATCTTTTTTTGAAAAGTTTCTGTTCATGTCCTTTACCAATCTTCAATAGGGTTGTTTGGTTTTCTCTTGCTGATTTTCCTGAGTTCTATATAGATTCTAGTTATCACTTTATCAGATATATAGCATGAAAATATTTTCTTCAGCTGTGTAGACTAATGGCCAAGAAACATATGAAAAAACACTCAGCATCTCTAATCATCAGGGAAATGCAAATCAAAACCACAATGAGATATCACTTAACTCCAGTGAGAATGGCTTTTATCAAAAAGTCCCAAAACAACAAATGTTGGTGTGGATGCAGAGAAATAGGAACACTCATACACTGCTGGTGGGACTGCAAACTAGTACAATCTCTATGGAAAGTAGTATGGAGATACCACAAAGAAGTAAAAGTAGAACTATCATTTGATCCAACAATCCCACTACTGGGTATTTACACAAAGGAAAAAAACAAATTCTATAAAAAGACATCTGCACTTGAATGTTTATAGCAGCACAATTCACAATTGCAAAGATGTGGAAACAACCCAAGTGCCCATCAGTACATGAATGGATTGATAAAATATGGCACATGTATACCATAGAGTACTACTTAGCTATAAAAAAAAATGGTGAACTACCTGTTGTATTATCCTGGATGGAGCTGGAGCCCATTCTTCTAAGTGAAGCATCACAAGAACGAAAAAACAAACAACACATGTACTCTCCATTAAATTGGTACTAATCGATGAAAACTTACGTGCCCTATGGAAGTAATATTCATCGGGTATTGGGCAGGTGGGAGGAGAGCAGGGGATGGGTAAACTCACACCTAACAGGTGTGGTATGCGCTGTCTGGGGGATAGGCACACTTGTAGCTCTGACTTGGGCAGTGCAAAGACAATTTATGTAACCAAAGCATTGGTACCCCTGTAATATTCTGAAATTTTTTTAAAAAACGCAAAATAGAAAAAAATTAGCAATCCTACACAATATCCCATTGAAGTAAGCTAAGCATTATTAGCTTTTCAGCACAGATGAGGCATTTAGCTATACATTTTATGTGCTTGTTGTCTGATGCCCTAGCTAGTAAAACCTAGAAATGTGCTCCAAATATATAGATTTCCAGGACAATAGTGGGACTCTAAGAATACAATTCCCAAATCTGGTTTTCAGTTTACCCTGGTGCCACAGTGCTTGAACACAACTAACTTTAGACTTACAATCATGTCAAGCTCCTTGCCATGCAAAAAAAGCCCTTTTAGCCTGCAAAGCTAGTTAATCAACAGAGACCAATCCATCCCCTACTATCTGCCATCACTGGGTAGGGGCTGGATACAAACTGAGCCCTGCCTGCTGGGAGCTACCCATGGAACCCTGCCTCCATCACTTGTCAAACTTTTCTTGGCACCAACTTATGGATAGAAGAGATAATAAAATGGAAAATACGTTTTTATGACCTATTGTCTCCTATCTTAACCATAAAACATCCAACCAAGATTTCCCAAACACCTACTGGGTGCCTTACCCTGTGCAATGTAATAGAGCCTTAGAGATGGCCTGACTTCTACTGGAAGTTTACTTAGGATGAGATTAAAAAGCAACAACAACAACAAAGGCACCTGGCTTGTATTGATGATAAGAGCTCATAATTATTGAGTGTTTACTGTGGCCTAGGGATTTTAAATAGATTATTTTGTTTTATTTCCACAATCCTATATCAGTACAATTTTATTTATTTTTATTTCAAAATATTAAGTGGGTATAAATATTTTTATTACATGGATAGCTTTTATAATGCTTTACTCAGGGCTATAAGGGTGCCCATCACCCAAATAGTGTTCATTGCACCTGTTAGGTAGGTTTCTACTTCTCTTTGTCTCCCCCCTTGTAGGCATGGGAATGCCATAGTAGATGGCAGAAGGCAAGAAAGGCACGTGGGACCATGAGGAAATGTTCATTTGGTTGACAAATCTCTACTCTGGCCTCACTCTGCAGAGTGTAGAGCAACAGCACCTTCTACCTCAAACAGTAGCTCTCAATCCTCATCCAACACCAGAACTACCAGGGAAGCTTAAAAAATACAGACATCTAAGCCCCATCCCCAGAGATTTTGATTAAACTAGTATGACCTCATTGAAATTTAGGAGTTTGTATTCTAATTAAGGAGAACAAAACATCACATGCACACAATAAGTAACCATGCATCTTGAAAATCAGGTGTGCTACTACCTTCACCATCACCATCAATATTCCAGAATCACTTAACTATGTTGTGAATGAGGGTCAGGCCTTAAAAGCTATAGGGAAATTGAGGCAAAGTATATCCTTTGGGTTACCCTTGTCTGCCTGGCCTATTAGTGTAGCATAAATAACTACTTAACTTTGGAAAGATTTATTAATGGTTTTCTTATTTCTAATCATCCATGTCTCATCAGGTGATGGCTAATTTATTATTTGATATATTCTTTCAATGAATTTCAGAAATTGTATTACCCCATTCAATACTAGTCTTTTTTTCCTCAAACATAGGTTTATCATTTTTCCTTTGCTAATCTGGATGAACATCAACCCCTTTCCAAAATTTCCTAGAAATATTGGCTGTGGTCTCTGAAGATCTTAGAAACATCCAGGGATCAGTTCACCAGATCTTGCTAATTTGAATGCTTCAGGTTTTCCAGATATTCTGTAAGAACTTAGTTCTTTCTTTTAATTTTCCATTTCTTCAAAACCAAATCAGTCCCTAGTCAATAATTCATCTCTGATCTTTCCGTAGAGGACAAAATAAAGAAGATACTAAGTGTGTCTAACTTTAAATCACCTTCTATAATTAGATTTCGCTTCCTCAATGGAAAGGATGAAAATTTTTATTTCACAATTCTCTTCTACTTAACGGTCTAAATTACTTTGAGAATCTTTGATGTTCCTTACCCAATGGTCTCCTATTTAGGGAGAGCACTCCTAAAATAGCACGATTTCCTTGAGCCATGAAAGACATCAGATACCTATATCCCATTACAAGTTTTTGAATAATATTTCTCCAAAGTCTTTTTGGGTTTCCAATATGTATAATAGGGAATGTATTTTTAAAAGAAAGAGAAAGAAGAGAGAGAAAAAGAAAGAAAAGTATGGAGGGAGAGAGGATAAAGAAAAAAGAAGAAAGAAGGAAAGGAAGAAATAGAAAGGAAAAAGAAAATAAAGGAAGGAAAGAAAGGAAAGAGAGAAAGATTTTTTAAAAACCGTACATTAATTGTTTGGGAGGCAACGATTCAGGAGGAAATATTCCAGAAGAAAAATAAATGTAGGCTGAAAAATCATTGGTAAATTCTTGCTGGAGATATTTATTTGCCTTTCTGACTTTAAAAAGCCAGTTAGCTGTTACTGCTTTAAGTTTTTTCATAAAACATGAATGAGTGCCTAGGACACTGTAATATTAGAAAATATATTACAGGAGCCACTAAATGAAAAATCCATATTCTAAATGTACAAAAAGCTCTTCTATGGGGAAATATAATGTGGTAGCTCCTGAATCAACATTTCTACAAAAATATAAGGACTGAAATTTGAATACAGACAGTAACTCATTGTTTCATGTGCACAAAACTTGAGAAGATTTGTAAACCTTTCACACCATTGATTTTTCTCCATTCCTAAGGAGAAAAGATAGAAGAAAAAGAATTCCTTTAGAAGCAATAGCAGTAGCTAACACTAACGGAGTGCTTACTATTTGACAGACATTATGTCATTCATATGCTTCACCCATTTGACCTTCGCAACAGCTTTATGAGACTGGCACAACTTTAATCTCATTTTATGGATACAGAAAATGAGGCTTAGTAGAGACATTGAGCAACTTGACCAAGATCAAGTATTTAGTTAGTTGTGAAACCACAATTTTATCTCAGATGGCCTGACTCCAGAGCCTATAATCTTAACCAATTTGTTAAATATATGGACAATTGTAATAAATCTTATATTCCAAATACCCTTGTGCATGATGGTTATATCTTTCTGTTTCTTTCAAGCAGAAAACACAAATAGAAGCCATCCAAGTGAGTCTTCATTTGAAGAAGCACTTATCAATGACAAAGAAAAAACGTTGTTCGTAAGAGTTGCACATGAATCACAACAAAACTATGAGTCAAAACAAAAACCTAAAGTCATGATGTTTGAAGTTCACCTCTTCATTAGTTAAAGACTAAACTGTTCTCTAAGACAAACTTAGAATTCCTAGAACTGCCTGACCTTTAATATTCATGTCAAAATACAAGTATACTTTGGTATCATTATCATATTATTATTGGTATATTTCCGTTATTCATCTTTCTCTGTTCATTAATCAGGAAAACATCCTGTAAACAACTAAATTTATACAGAAATATAAATAGTATTGAGTTCATTTGTTATTCACCAAAATATCAAGAGACCCATGGGGAAAAAATGATGTTACAAAAACTGTGCTTGGGGAGTCAGCTTTCACAGTTGCTATCATTTTATCTCAAATAATTTTTTTCTTAAGCAAACCATGAAATTAAGAGCTTGAGAAGAAAGATTAAGTGTTCAAAAGAACAGTGAATTGCCTCATGACATTCAACAATCAGGAACATTCACGATGAAATAGGAAAAGTAAGAGGTTATCCAATAGTAATAATTTATTGTTTGCTTTGTTCTATTTTTTAGTGTTTGACACATGGAAACTCCTTTACTTGGATTATGTCTAGTTTGGGTTCCCCAGAAGCAAACTCTAAAACAAAGATTCAAGGGCAAGGGGTGGTTAATTTGCAAGGTGTATGGAAAACTAGAAAAGGGGTAGAAAGATGAAACAGGGAAGAGAAAGTGGTCAATACAGGGTGCATTATCAAGCCAGTTACCCTTGCAGAGAACTGGAGCTTAATCCCACATAAAACACATGCCTGCCTGATGCTAAAGAAAGCTGGGGTATTTACATAACAATTCCCTTCAGTCATGATTTGGGAGATGCTCCTTGGGCATTAATTCCCCAGGACCTCAGAGCTGCAGCCTTCTGCGGTTTCAGAGAAAGCTTCAGGAAAGAGATGTTGGACAAGAATTATTGGAAGCTGACCTGCAGGCCTAAAATAGGGCCTCTCAAAGGCTTTAGGCAGTGCAGCTATAGCATCTGATACACATGATCTAACTTCTCACAATAATCCTAATACCTCTGAATTTGGTACTATTATTATTTCTACTTTAGAGATGAGAACATTGAGGCTCAGAGACTTCTAGGACTCCTTAATATTACTAGAAGTTTCAAGGAAATTACTTACATGGATTCCCAGACCATTCTAGTTACACAGACCATGTGACAGCCACTGTTTCTCTTTCTCTCCATCCCTTCTCTGCTGAATACTCCACATCCATCAGGTGCCATTTCTTCTTCTGGACATTTCTGAAGCTTCCAACAGGCACCAACACTGATGTGTGGCAGCCCCACAGTACCAGGCTGCATGGTGTTGCTGTGGGAGCAGAAGACGACAGACACAGTACTGCCTTGTTTGACAATATCTTTTATAGAGTAGTTAGTGGAAAAAAAATTGTCGGCATCCACATATTTACTCTCAGTTTTCTTTTTCCACAGGACCTAGACAGGAGTCTGTAGGGTGCTGGGCCTGAGGACAAGATATTAGGCAACCTTGTCATGATCATGGATCTGTTCTCTGGCCAGGCTTGGATATCTTGAGTCTCCTGGCATGAGTTCTCCCCTGAGGTCTTCCTGTTCTTCCAAATTTAGGATTGCTCAGCCAGCCAGTTCACCCTTGTCTAGCCCCATCAATGTTCAAGCTGGGTCCCCTGATAGACATGTATACTTGGTTGAATGCATAGGATTAATATTTTATATATGGTTTATATATGCAACATTGTAGGTGAGATTAGGGATATCACCTATTAATGTTATTACTGGCTGATATTTTCCTCAATCTCTAACCTTCTAACTTGTCATTCACTGTATCTACAATATACTCAAAATATGTACAAAACAAAAACTGAAAATTTTTTAGTTTAAAAATCTGTTTTCACGGTCAGGCACGGTGGCTCACGCCTGTAATCCTAGCACTCTGGGAGGCCGAGGCGGGAGGATCGTTTGAGCTCATGAGTTCGAGACCAGCCTGAGAAAGAGCGAGACCCCGTCTCCACTAAAAAAAAAAAAAAATAGAAATAAATTAGCTGGACAACTAAAAATATATAGGAAAAATTAGCTGGGCATGGTGGCACATGCCTGTAATTCCAGCTACTCAGGAGGCTGAAGCAAATGGATCCCTGGAGCCCAGGAGTTCGAGGTTGCTGTGAGCTAGGCTGATGCCACGGGACTCTAGCCAGGGCAATAGAGTGAGACTCTGTCTCAAAAAAAAAAAAAAAAACTATTTTCAAAAATTTGCCTAAAACTCACATTATGGGATCTAGCAAACCCACAGAATTTAATTTCTTGACCTAATAATCTGACACCAGAGCATTCTAATGAAAGATGCAAAGTGGGACAATGCCTTAGCCCAAAGGAATGAGTCTCTAAAAATGAAATATCAGGAATTGAGGCAAATAGATGAGGTCAACATCCTGGGCAAAAGAACTTTGCCTAACATTTCCCAAATATTATTTTGTAGCTAAACTCCAAGTACAAAGTAAAGCTTAGCATGAATGGAGAATCATGACCTGAATGTTGATCTTTTCAAGTCAAATGACAATGTGCTCTTTTGAGTGATGATCTTTGAATGCCAAAAATTAAAGAACATTCACAAAAAGTTTCAGGTTTCAGAAAAATTAGTCTCTAATAAAGTGTGTATAGATTGGTAATAAAGTGTGTATAGATGGGTAAATACAAAAACAAGTATAATTGCATTTAGCTTTTCATCTATCTTAGGGGGAAAAAACAGTAAAAATAATTAACTAAACCAAACACAATTGCTATTTTCAAAATACCAGTTATATTCCTATAACAGCAGCACATAAAAGTTGCATAACTCAATATCGTAAGACAAGTAGTGTTTTAAATTATGGCAATAGTGTAATCCAGTACTACAAGACAAGTATATAGTTAAGACAATCAAAAAAATTTTTTTAAATTTCTAAAATCAGTAGGTGTCTTACAACCACTGCTGGACAAACAGCGTTTGTGATGAAATTATCACTGCCTGTACAGACCCGTCAAACCTTATGATTTAGAAGAAAATCCTGGGGACACTATGGAGCACCCTTTTAAGAAATAGTATATCACCATCACTTGTGTGGGCAAAGAGGCAAACTCAGACTTCCACAACTCTGAATGGAAAAGTGATTCCAAGTAACGACTGTGAATATGGAGAAGTTTTAGGTATACTCTAGTCAACTTATTTTACCTATAGATTTCCTTTTTGTGTATGAAAAAGTTACTTTATATAATAATAACTTATGTTTAAACAAGTCTAAAATCACTCTTTTAATATGTTCAGATTTAAAAGTCTAAGTCGTAACATCATCATATCAGAGTTTAATTGACATACTTTCTCCTTTCCTGATGCAATGTAAAATAGTAGTGTGTCTTACAATCAGTGGCATTTTAGATCTAGTGAAATGCTGTACAAAACACTTTATGTAAATTGTCTCATGTAACTTCATGAAATGACTCAATGCTGCGTAAAGTAACTGAGTTGGTTAGGAGTCCTTCAGTTGCAGGACCAAACTAATGGTCTCGAACTCATAACAGAACTCCAACTAATACTGGCTTAAAGAATAAAAGGAATCTAAAAGTTCATGTTACACAGCAGTCCAGAAGTAGTTCTAGGCTTTCAGCAAGGTTTAATCCAGCAATTAAAATAATACATTTTAAAGATCTGGTTTCTTTCTGTCATTCCGTTGTATCATCTGTAGGGTGAGTTTCATCCTCTGGCTGGTTCTCCTTGTAATAGTGCAATGGCTGCAGTAATTCCACTTTACATCTTCACATATGCTAACCAAGGTCTTGGGGGATGAATTGTGTCCCTCCAAAATTCATGTGTTGAAGCTCTAACCCCCCGTACCTCACTCAGAAGGTGACTGTATTTAAAGACAGGACATTTGAAGGGGTGATTAATTAAAAATGAGCCTTTAGGATAGACTCTAACACAATCTGACTGGTGTCTTTATAAGAACAGAGAAGTTGGGCACACAAAGCAACACCAGGGATGGGGGCACACAGAGGAAAGGCCAGGTGAGGACACAACGAGAAGGTAGCTCTCTGCAAGCCAAGGAAAGAGGCCTCAGGAGAAACCAAACCTGCCCACACCTAGATCTTGGATTTCTAGCCTCCAGAACTGTAAGATAAATTTCTGTTGTTTAAGCTACCCATTCTATGGTATATTGTTATGGTTGCTCTAGCAAACTAATACACAAGGCAAGAGAGAGCCTTTTCTGGGAGCTGCTGCAAAAGGGAGGAAATGTCTATTCTCAAGAATAATAGCAACTGTCTCCATCTTGTTACGTTGGTTCTGATTAGTTAACAAGAAGATGGAACAGATTCATCTGATTTGCTAATCAAGGCCTGCTTCTAGAGAGGGGTAAAGTCAATTCACCCAAACCATTGTATAAGAATGGTGGTTTCTCAAGTGAAATTTGTACTGACTACAGTTTTGGAAAAAGGAGACAGAGATACTGAGCATCAAGGCTTAGCAAGGCTTAACTTTCCCAATTCCATATGAGTCAGCAGCAATTTTCAACCCAAGTTTGCTGGACTCCACTGTCAAGGGTTTTTCATACCTTACACTGCCTCTCTAGTCTAGAGAAGCATCCTCTACTTCCTTCCCCCAGTTTAAGGAAGAGATCTCCAAGAGGAACTGGCCTTCAAAGGAGACAGACTTGTGAACCGAGAAAGAAGAACTGTGTTCTCTAGCAGCATGCAAAATTTTTAAAATTTTTTTAAAAAAATAAGTAACCTCACCCATAGATCACAATTAAGTTTGCCCCCATACACAGTCCCAGTCTGCCACAGCCGCTTTTAGATTGCAAGGTGTGTATCAGCCAATCTGTTCATCTCTAATGAATAGAAGTTTTTTTACCACTGCTCACAAAACTTTGAAACACGGCTTTGGTTTGCTCGGTTGGTTTTCAATAACACCAATTTGTCTTGGAGCACAGTTATTAACTGTCCATCAAGCAGATCTCAGTAATGGGCGTTTTTCCCAGTTTCTCTGCAACCTCTAACTTTCCCTCAGATCTCTATTAGATAAGCTATGAATCATTTTGCTGTGGGGGGTAGGGGGAGGCAGTCATTCAGCAAATGTTAGCAGTGGAAATGTTAGCATATTGGAAAGGCCCAGGCTGTATGCCTGCAATGACTCTGACAAGGTCCTTTGCTTTTTCTACTGAAGAGTTTTAAACACTTTGGAGGAAAAGCTTTTTGTTGTTGCGCAAGATAGGTTTTTACCCTTGCACCATAATATTTTTGACATATAAAACAGCATAAACCAGTGGCAAAAGATCTAGAATAGAAATATGGAAGCGTGATGCTAACCTGGCTCCATACTAAGCAGCTGGTCTCAGGTTCATTGCAGTAAAATGAGAGAGTCCATTCTGGCTTTCGGTCTATCAAATAAATGTTTACGGAGTCTCTATTTCACATTAGGCACCGTGCAAGACATCCAGACTGAGGAAAAGCAGGTAGCACTGACCTTGAAGAGCGCACAGTCTCACAGGAGCAGGTGAGTAAGCAGACACCTGTGATAGGGAGGCATAGTGCTTTTGTATAGTAGATGATAATTATCATACTATTAAAAATTATATTAATATGTAAATAAAACACCATATATGCTATTAATATCCTTATTTTAATTATAGATAAACCTAGTGTAGATTTCCAGGTTTGTAGAGACCTTTGGTCAAGCACAAGTATCTATTATTTTAGTGCTGTACAAAATCAAACTTCCTAAAGACAATTAAAATGTTGGAAAATATAAGCAAAATTTACCAAAATAGAATGCTTATCAAATATAATTCAATATATCAAAATAGAATAGAACAGTTAATATTTTTTTAAAAAACTAGAAAATGTATCAGATGTTATACTTTTAAACCATACCCAGTGAGTGTAAGTGGAAACTCTTCTACAGATTCACATAATTTCCAGATCGAGTTCATCTAGAATTGTATCAGAAAAGATATCAGTTTTGTAAATTATAACATTAACGTTGTAATACATTTTCATTGAAATCCTACATTTTGCAAAACATTTACCTAAAGCCTTAGCTATTTAGTTTTAGTACAGAAATCCAAATTCCATCATGGAATTAAATATGCTATACCCCTGATTCTCAACTTTTCATTCTCCATAATTGTATTTACCACTCAGAGTAAAACACACACACACACGCACACA
>CAUYSK010038134.1:0-43490 GCA_963575035.1 Avahi laniger | reverse complement strand
GGTGTGTGTGTTGGTGTGTGTGTGTGTTGGTGTGTGTGTTGGTGTGTGTGTGTGTTGGTGTGTGTGTGTTGGTGTGTGTGTGTGTGTTGGTGTGTGTGTGTGTTGGTGTGTGTGTGTTGGTGTGTGTGTGTGTGTTGGGGTGTGTGTGTGTTGGGGTGTGTGTGTTGGTGTGTGTGTTGGGGTGTATGTGTGTGTTGGTGTGTGTGTGTGTTGGTGTGTGTGTGTGTTGGTGTGTGTGTGTGTTGGTGTGTGTGTGTGTTCTTTCAAAAACAGATCGCAGACCCGAGTGCTTGGCACCTTTTCCACCCTGACCGCCTTAGCCTGACCCACCACGTGTCACCCCGGAATGCTGGGAAGCCCTCAGTGGTCTCCCTGCTTCTGCCCTTGACACTCCAGGCCCCTCTGGGAGCCTTGCTCTCCTCAGCTGTAAAGGGGAGAAAGAGGATGCGCCCTGCAGGGCGATGTCTCCGGGTCTCGCACCAAGCAGTGCGGGGACCACGGCTACCACGGTCGTGCGTCTCAGGCAGCTCCGGATGCTGTAACAAAATCCCGTAAGCCGAGTGGGTTATCAGCCACAGAAACGTACTCCTCCCGGTTCTGGAGGCCGGCGGTCTGAGATGAGGCGCCGGCGTGGTCGGGTTCTGGCGAGGGCCTCCTTGCAGCTGCATCCTCGCTGGCGGGAGGAGGGCGGGAGCGCTCCCCGGGACCCTTCTATAAGGGCGCTAATCCCATTCCTGAGGGCTCCGCCCCTGATGACCTAGCTACCTCCAAAGGCCCCGCCTCCTAATGCCATCACATTGGGCGTGAAGATTTCTGCATATGAAATTTGGGGGGATGTAAACATTCAGTCCACGGCATCGCGACTACTGTATTATGACACCCTCAATCCCCAAGAGTCTGTGTTATCTGTGAATTAACAAAAGAGAGGCAGAGATCAGCGTTGGCGTGGGGTTGAGCTTAGGAACTCGATCGAAACCCCTTGTCCCCAGGCCTCCTGTGCCTCCAGGGTCCTCAGAGCCCCTTGGTCTAGGAGGGAGGCTTCCCAGACCCTTTTAGAACCTGACTCAGCCGCTTTTTCCAGGGATGTAAAAAGAGGCCCCCTCCCCCTGGAAAGGGTAATTCTTACCCCAAAGGAGTAAAGGAGCCGGCCAGGCAGGAGGCAAGCGCTCTGGACTGGGGACAGAGGACCTGCGCTGGTTCTGAGCTGGGCTATCAGCTCCAGTGACCTTGGGCCCATCACTCCTCCGCTCTGGGCCTCAGTCTCCCCAACTGTAACACGGGTACATTGGACCAGGTGATCTCTCAGCCAAGGCTGCTTCCCTCCTGTACTCAGCAGGAGTCCCGCACGGAGACCTTGGCATGGCACAGTCGCCTGCACCTGACCCTCCTCACATCCCTTGCTCCTTCGGCGGTTTCTTGCCTGGGCCTCCCGCCTCTGTCCCCAGCCCTTCTCGGGTGTCAAGCGTGTGCATCCGCGTGGGCGAGAACGGGCTTCCCTCAGCGGACTTTCCTGTGCAGGGCAGGGCCCGGGTGTGGGCAGGCCCTGCCTCTCCCACCACGTGGCCTGGGCTGCCGTTCTCCTGGCGGCTCCCCCACACCAGCCCCCCACCTGTCGGAACAGTGGGACACAGTTTGAAGATGTGGAACACAGTGGGGGGTTTGAGGAAGACAACGCCATTTGTGAAATCACCGTCACCCCCTTCCCTGGGACAACCGTGGATCCTGTCGCTCCCTGACTTTGTGCCTCAGTTTCCCCCATATAAGGAGAGTGGTCCCTAACTTGAGTACACATCTTCCCAGAGGATGACCGGCCCCTTCCGGAAAGCCACTCTGAGCGCCACTCTGGAGGGCAGTTCCGGGAGCTGACAGCAGATGGTGCTGTTGGCCCCATTGCCGGGCACCGGGAGGCCGCCCCGCCGCTGCCGCCGTGGTCTCCAGGTCAAATGCTCGCCAGGTCAAAGGCCAGGGCTGGACTCTTGCACAGACGCACACGCAGACGACACGGACGCACGGGTGCACACAGGCTGTTCCGGTTTATCTGAAGTGCGGTGCCAAACACCTGGCCTGTGTTCACTCATCACACGTGTGCTCACGTGTCACCTCCGTGGTACCGTGGCGGTGTGTGGAGAGAGATGAGGGCTAAACCAGGGACACGTTTGTGTGGGCTCCTGTGGGTAAGCGTGGGGGCGCCGACGCGTGAGCCTGTGGTGCGTGTGTCTGCGTGTGCGCACGTGAGAGCAGTGTGTGCGCCTGGGTGTGTGAGTCGTGTGTGCACGCACACCAGCCCCGTGTTCCTATGGGCAGACTGCTCTGCCGTGTGCAGGGAGACGTGTGCATCTGCGGCTGCTCATATCATATCTGTCCCCATTTTACAGATGAGGAAACTGAGGCTCCAGGAAACAGAGGAACTTGCCTGCGGTCACTCAGCGAGGCAGGGGCGGAGCTGGGTCTGGAACCAGTGTCCAGCCTGTGCCCTGTCACTGAATCGCCTCTGCGTCGCGCAAGCCTGGCGGGAGGGACATGGTGCAGGTCAGCGGCAGGTCCCGGGTGCGGCAGGCGGGTGGGAAGGAGCGCATGAGTCCTGGTGTTGAAAGAGGCAACTTGGGGTAGGGAAAAGGTCCTGAGCTCCCTCAGAGCGTGGCCAGCCTCTCGGAGCCTCGGTTTCCCCGTCTGCAAAGCAGGCAGGTCAGCGCAGGCGCACTGAGCCCTGATCCCGTGCAAGAAGCCTTGCTGGGCACCGCCCGGCCCCGTTCATTGAACAGGTGTTCGCTGAGCACCTGCTGTGTGACGCCGGGGTGCCGTGGGGAGTGGAACAGGCTCTGCACCCTCATGAAGCCCAAACTCCAGCGCACGAGAGAAACGACAAAGAGGGGAAACGCCCAAAGGAGACGGGTTCAGACTGAGGACCGGGCTATGAAGAAGGGACGGGCCCCGGGGCTGCTTGGGGCAGGCGGGCAGGAGGGAGGCCCGGCGGGGGCCTGCAACAGCCCTGGGCGAGGGCAGAGGGAGGGAGGCAGGGTCTGGAAGGATTTTCTCTCATGGCAGCGGGACGGCGCGAGAGCGTTTAACCAGGAGAGGCCTGATCTGAGTCGCGCTGCAGAGATTTCCGGCTGCGGTGCGGAGACTGCCCTTGGGGGCCGGTGGGTCTGCAGAACGGGACCAGCATGCAGCAGGGATTCTAGCAAAAGCCACCGGACCCAGCAGGCTTAGGGCGCAGGAGGCCTGAGAAGCTGTGGTTTGAACTCTGGGCCCTGAGCAAGCCCTGCTCCCGGTCTCTTCCTTCCCCTCGGCCCCGCCCTAAGCCAGGTCCTTTCCCCGGGCTTAGTTTCTTGTGCCTGGAGTGTTTCTTCACCACCGTGGACCTTGGCAGTGAGGTCTTCAGGTGTGGACCCTCTATCCCAGCTCGGGACTCAAATCCCAGTCTGTCTCTTGTTGGCAATATGACTTTGGTCAAGTCGTTCCTCCGAGAGCCTCAGTTTTCCCATCTGTTCGGTGGGGATGATGCTGTTTCTTTGAGCATCCGGTGGTAGTGGTGAGGGTGAGACGAGATGGAGCGTGCGATGGGCTCTGCGCAGCCCCTGGCTCATCGGCAGAGCTCCGTGAACGTTCTCGCTTGCTGTCCTGTTGATTGCTATCCACACGGCCTGGCTCGGGTCACTTTGCTCTCTGAACCGCAGTTTTTCCCCTGCAGGATCCTCAGATCTGGGAAGCATGCAGCACATAGTAGGTGCTCAGGAAATGCGGGCCAGGGAGCCCCACAGCTGGCCCAGCCCTCTTTGGGAGGCAAGGACCGTGCCGGTTGTGCAGAGAGGAGGCTCTAGGGGCAGAGGCCAGGCCGGGAGAGTGTCCAGGCTGGCGCAGGACTCTGCGAGCCCCTCCTCTTCCCTTCCCTCCGCCCTCCCTGCAGCCCCCTCCCCCACCCTCTGCTGGGCCCTGGGGAGCGGGCGTTTGGAAGTCTCCGGCTCCCTTCCCCTCCCTGATTTGCATGTTTAGAATATATCTGCAGATGCATCTCCCTTGCACGGCCCGACGCCTTCCCTCCCTCCCCGCCTGCGTCTCTGGGAGCTGAGCTGTCCTCACGAGAGCCCGGAAAATCCATCGCCCCGGCCCCTCCTTGCCGGCACCTTCTGAGATGCCCTGTTCTCATCCCAGCTGCCTCAGCCCCGCCAGGACGGCCATTCCGTTTGGGGGAGCTAAGGTTTCTTTTTACATCCCCCGTCTTTGCCTGCACCCGTGGGGCTGTGCTCACCGGCGCTGCCGGGTGACACTCTCAGATCACAGGCCTGACATTTGGCTGTTTGTGCCTCTGTGCCAGGCAGGCACCAGCCCAAGCAATCGATTCTCTGTGCATAATCGCTGAGCACCGTCCATAACATCTCATCAGCCCCCGTCGGCCCTCGGGGCTGCTTCCTCTGGCCTCACGCTGGGCTGCCCGCGCCCTCTCTTCTGGGACCGGGCGCTCCATTTCCAAACCCCAGAAAGAACAGCTCTCTGCCCCCCACCTCTTCCCTCTGCCACACCCCAGGAGGCCAGTAGGGTTGCCTTGGTACCTGGTCCCCTCCCATTCCCCTGTGTCATCTTGCGCCGGCCACATCATATTCCCTCTGGTTCCCCTAGGAGAAGGTACCTTTTCCACCCCAGAGCTTTGGCACATGCTGTGCCTTCCGCCAGAACTCTTCCCAGTAGCCCCAGTGTAGTCTCCTCTTTGCCCAGCTCACTCCTACTAAGCATTCAGGTCTCTGCTCAACTGTTACTTCCTCCAGGGAGTCCTCCTGGATTTCCCAGACTAGGTTAAGTTGTTCCATTCTACTCCCTCTTACAATCAGCCCATCTCTCTGGCACTCTGTCCCTCCAACGAGGATTTATTTGACATCTGTCCTTCCCATTCCTGTCTGTTTTGCTTACTTCCGTAGCCTTCTGGCCGCGGAGCTTAATAAATGCTTATTGAATTGAGTGAATCAGCAGATGAGTGCTTGTTGAGTACGGCCATTCAAACAAAGGCCCGACCTTTTAGCCATGAAAATTTCCCTCCGCGCAGTCGCGAGGAGGAGGATGGGTCTGCCCAGGCGACCCTGTGATGCGGGTGGCCAGGGCCCGGGCTCAGCCCCTGTCCTCTTTCCTCTCTGCTGCGCTGGTGCTTGGCGACCGTGGGCTGAGCTCGACGTAAAGAACGATGATGGGGCTGGAGGTGACGGCAGCCAGTGGCGACAGGCCGTGGCGGTGGCGGTGACGGTGCTGGCGATGGCGGTAAGGGTGCGCTGACACTGACGTTGGTTACTTGCTTGGTGGCGGAAACAATGGCAGTCTTGCTGTGGTTTGGGGGTGACGGCATAAAGCTCGTTTAAGAAGACGGATGTTGGAGCCCGACAAACCCGGCTCCTCTCCTGCTCTGTCACCGCAGGGATTCAAAAAACTCGTCATCGCTTCAGTCTCCTCATCACTAAAATGGGTGCGATGGCCAGGACTGGGGTCGAGAGAAGATGAGATGAGTCTGCGTGGAAAGCTCTCGGCACACGCCTGGCCCACGGGAGGCCTTGAGCAGGCGCGTGTGCTGTGAAGTCATCAGGGCGGTAGCTTTGCGGCGGCCTCAGGGCTGCCGCCGGTGCCGAGATGATGATGGTGGCGTTTGTGAGGAAGGCAGCAAAGACGGCCACGCTGGTGCCTTTCCTGCGGCAGGGCTGGTTGACGGTGGCGAAGTGATGGTGGTGTTGATGACGGTGACAGTGACAGAGGGGCTCATGACTTGTTAATTCCGTCTGTCAGTTAAACAGCCAGCATGTGTTTTGTGCCAGCAAACTTGGGGAAAAAAATAAATATAAGCTTTGATTTTCAGGAGTCATGAATAAAGTAGGAAATTCACACACACACACACACACACACACAGAATAGGATGAAACAAGGTGGCCTGTGACCGAGGTCGAGTGGATGGTTTACATCCGGGGAGATACAGGGCTTGGATAATCAGGGAAGACACCCAGGGGGAGGTGGTTCTGCGCCCAGGCACTCCAGAAGGCAGGAAGGGGTGAGCGCAGGGGTGGTGCTCCCTGCAGGCTCGGGGAAGAGTAGTGGGAGTGGGGGAGGGGTTGGGGGTCTCACTGGAGAGGAAGAGGAACGTTCGTCTTCGTCTTGAGCCCCAGCTCCACCCCCGACCCTCTGTGTGACCCCGGGCCGGCTCTTTCCCTAGAAATAGACCCTGGGTCCCCTCTGACCCTCAGGATCTTGCTGTCCATTTTACAGATGGACACACTGAGGGCACTTGGACTCTTACTGTAGACGGCAGGTGGTGACCTTGCAGAAGGCACCCTTGGAGGTGTCAGGCTAGCGTGAATCACAGCAGGACAGAAATCCACTTCTGAGGAACCGCACAGGATTGTCCGAGCGGCCTTCCCTGCTCCCCACTTTAAAATGTATCTGCAAATGCGTCTCGAGCTGCCGCCTCCCCCGCTACGATTAGTTATCCGCACACACAGGAGCCCAGAAGAGCGCATTCCACGCCAGCGCCTCCCGTTGGGATGTCAGTGTCCGAGACGCGAGTCACGACCAGAAAGGGCAGCGCCTTATCCAGAGCTACACAGCTGGAGGAGGCAGAGCCACGGCTCAGGGAGCACAGGTGACAGCCACCGTGTGACCCCACCTTCCCCTGAGCTCTCCTCACTGGGTTGTCCCCAAGGGCGGCAGCAGCTGCGGGGAAGGGAAACAGGAACGAAGGGAACTAACCCGTATCTGGCGGATGCGTTAGTGTAATTAACGTGGGCTCCGGCGCCAGAAGGTTCTGGGTTTGAATCCCAGCTCCACCGCATGGTGGCTGTGTGACCGCAGGCCACCCACTCAGCCTCTCCGTGCCTCAGTTTCTTCATCCGTACAATGGAGATGACAATAACAGAACCTTCCTACCTCGGAGGCGTCTTGTGAGGACCAAGTGAGTTTGTGCACAGCCCGGACGGCTGCCTGGTGGAGGGGTAGCTGCTACGACGCGCCCTGCGCTTCGCACATACAGACTCACGTCACCGAATCTTGCCCCCACTTTGCAGGTGAAGGGACTGAGAAGGGAGGCAGGAGGCTTGTCCCGCCGGGATTCGTGCCCATCCCGGCTGGCTCCACGCCCTGCAGGGGGAGCGCAGGAGGGGTCTGGGGACGGGCTGGGAAGCAGCCCGCCTGACATAAGGCCCTCAAGAATGTGCTCCGCTTCCTCCTGGGCTCCTGGGAGCTGGTAATCCCGGCTGTGGGAGACAGCTGTGCCTACGGGGAGGATCTGGGAGCCTGGCCCCCCTTCTCCGCTTCTTCCGCAGGGGTGGGGGCCGCAGGCCAATTAACCCCGGCAGGGCTGGAGCCGGGCGGTGGGGAAACGGCGAGAGGAAGGCAAGCAGAGGCAGCTCGGGGTGGCGGGGAATCGGCGAGGCCTGAACCGCCCGTGGGGAGCCCACCCTGGGTAACTGGTCCCCAGGTGCGGCCATCTGGGCCTCGCCGGGAGGCGCTGGGAAGACTCCTGAGCGTGACGGAGGAGGAGGAGGAGGGGGACAGGCTTTTAACAGGGTCAGAGCCGGAAGGGCCATCGGGGCCTCTAGCCCCACCCCCTTGCATTATAGGAGAAACTGAGGCCCAGAGGAGGGCAGCAACTGGCTCAAGGTCACACAGGAGTCGATGATTGAGTCGGGACTAGACCCAATCGTCCTAGCTCCAGGGTGGAACTTCCGTGTTGCCCACGCTGCGCCCCCTCCTCCGCCCTGTCTCGGGGAGGAGTTTGGCCCCAGTGGGTCATCTTAGTTACAAGTCGTCACGGGACCCCCACCACTGGGAACTGAAACCGCGAAATAGTGATCATGATGGTACTAACACTATGGTATGACTTTTTGATTTTATGCCTAGTGAATGGCTTTTATAGTTTCTATTTTATGGCATTTTATAGATGACCAAGCCCTTCCTATCCATTACCTCACGTGATCCTCACCACGCTCTGGGTGAGTCTGTGTTCTTACTCCCATTTTACAGATGTGGACACTGAGCCTCAGAGAACTGAAGTGATTTGCTTAGTCACACGGCGAGTAATAACAGTAGCAAAGCTTCGTGGGCGCTTACTGAATGCAGGACCCAAACTGGACTCTTCCGCAGACCCAGTGTCTCCCGCTGGCAGTGCGAGAGTCACCCTTAATTCCTCCCACCCAGGGACAGGGTGATGGTGCCTCCTGCATGTCTCCCAAATCTCGGCTCCGTCTCCACTGGTGCCACACTGGACTTGGCCACCATCTTTTCTCACCTGGATGCCTACGGCCTTCCAGCCAGTCTCTGCCTCCATTCTTGCCGACACCGCCAGGCCATTCCGCACAGAGCAGCCAGGGACAGTGTCCCATGGTGGGACTCGGAACACGTCACTCGCCTCCTTACGGCCTTCAGTGGCTTCCGCGGCTCCCACCACTCTTAAAAGACACTCCAGGCTTCCCAGCCAGTCAGTAAGGCTCCCGGCACGATCCTGCCTCCCTCCCCTCTGATCTCCTCTCCCATGCCTCTCCTTGTCATGCGTGTCACTCTCTCGTTGCTTCAGACACAAAGGTCCTCCCTCCTTTTCCTTGAACCCACCAAGCTTGTTCCCACCTCAGGGCCTTTGTACGTGCTCTTCCTTTTCTTGGCATGCTCTGCCCCGCATCCATGGGTAGCTGTCTCCCGGCAATTCAGCCCGGACTTTGCTGACCTCTGGGAAGACCTTGCTCTCCGATCACACCACTGGCTTTGACTTTCTTCATAGCACTCACTGGCACCTGCAATCATCTTGCTTGTTTCTTCGCCTTACGATTTTATGATATGTCTCCCTGATCTAAAATGTAAATGTTCTGCGAGCATAGACTCCATCTATTCTGTTCACTGCTGTGACAGTTCCTAGAACCACGCCTGTACACAGTAGGTGCTCAATAAGTTAGTGATTAACTAACTACGCGACCGAGATTGTTGTGAGCTTAAGTGTAATATATTTCCTCTCTGGCAGCCCACCTGGCTGCCCGACACTGACTCCCAGACTAGGTTCCCTCCGATTCCTGCTGTCATCAGTAAGCAAAGACACTTTGGGCCCAAACCCCGGTGCACCACGACTCTTCATTTCATATTGACAGTCAAAACATGGCCTCTTCGCCATGTGCCAGGTGGCCCGCTGGGCCCAGGGACAAAAGAAAAACATGCACAAAAATAAAATCCTGGCTTCAGGTGCTTAACACGTAGAGCAGAAGAGAAGAGAGGTAGTCAGCAGATTTGAACGCAAGCTCGGCAGCATTTACTGAGCACCTACTATGTGGTAGTGCTTTGTAAACATCATTCCACTGAATCCTCATTGCATCAATAGCTGTTTGATGGAGGGCAGGGTAATCCTTACAGAAACCCCATTTAGCAGGTGGGAAAGGTGTGACGTGCAGGGACAGTGGCTTGCCCAAGGGCACCCAGCTAGCTGGTAAGTGGCAGAGTGGGATTGAAATCCAGGTCAGTCTGACTCCAAAGTCTCTGCCTAAGAGAGAGTGGGGGGTCGGCTAAGACTGGAATGGGGAGGACGCCTGAGCTGAGCCTCGAAGCGGGTGAGGTTTGGACCAGGGGGCGCGGGTGGCGCGGTGGGCAGGAAAGAGCAGCCGGCCATGGGACCAGGGAGTGGCTGAGTTTTCCTGGGGACACGGGGTGACAGGAAGAGAAGGGGGAAGGTGGGCTGTGCGAGACCATGGAGGGCCCGGAAGGCCAGGCCCTTGGCGTCTGTGTCTGCGTCTTGGTGGCAGTGTGAGCAAAAAAGGGAAAGCGTGGCGTCGAACCTGGACCCCGGGAACTTCCCAGCGAGTCAGTCCGGAGGGGGACATGCCGACGCTTCCCTCAGCCCAGCCCCACTCCAGGAATTTTGGGGGCTGGGGGGACAGGAGTGGTCAGAAAGGAAACTGTGGGAGTTGGGGAGAATCTGAGACCCCCCTTGCGAGGCTGCGAAGCACTGAGCCCGTGGCTGTCCACGAGAAGCAGCAGGAGCTCCGGGTTCTGGAGTCGCTGGACCAGGGTCCGAGTTCCAATTCTGTCAATCCCAGACTGTGCTTATGACCGCTGTGCGCCGCGTCACTCTCCGGGCACGGTTTCTCCATCGATGGACCAGGAACTCCTGTCACTGTGAGGACTGAAGCTCTCAATATAGGTGACACTCCCAGGACAGTGGCCGGCAGGGCTTACGTGCTCCAGGGTAGGGGACCGTGCAGCCTGAAGGTTTAGCGCGAGGAGCGAGAAATATGGATTTTAATGCGAACTCTCCCACAGCCGCGGTGTGAGAACCCCCACTGCCCGAATAAAATGCCCGTGGGCCCAGAGCCTGCCAGTTTGCAAACTCATCTGTGGAGCACCTGGCCGAAGAGATTCGGGACCTTCTGAGGTTGGGGCTGGGGGAGCTGGGTCAGTCCAGGGTATCTGAGGCAGCGAGCATTGTTAGCTGACAAGTTAAGGAGAAGGAAAAGCTCGGCTGACCTGGTCAAGGTCATAGTCAGGGCAAATCACCGGAGTGAGATTGGGATTGAAAGATGAGGAAACAGTGCAGGAAGCAGCAAAGCCAGGAGGGGGGAAGCTGGGGATTTAGTCTTGGCTCTGGACAAGACTGCTGTGTGACCTTGGGCAAGCCCCTTGCCCTCTCTGAGCCTCTGTGACATGAGCAATTGAGCTCTCTCAACAGCCCTGTCTTTCCAGGCTCCGGGGGCTGGGTCTTCAGCCCTCAGCAGGTCTGGGCGGACTTGGGGGAGAGAGCCCCCCTCGCCCTTCTCGGATCCTGGGAACAGTGCGAGTCTAATCTGCTGTTGACATTCCGCTGGGTCTAGAGGCCGCGTGCAGGGCTTGGGTTTCTCCTGGCTCGTGTGATCCTTCGCGCCGCACAGCGGGCGGGCGCTGGGATGCAGCACTTGCTTCGTGTCACTCTGGGGTGGATTAAGGACCTCAGGGTCAGGGGATTGGGGGTGCTGAGAAGAGGGGAGACAGGAGCAGGGTGGGGGCTCTTCTTCCCCGGGTGTGGCGGCGTGCTCAGACAACCAGACTGGGTCTTGCCAATAACGATGGTCACCAGGTGCTAACTGAGCACTTGCAACATGCCGGGGTAAACGCGAAAGGGGGCATCTGTGCCATCTCACCATGTTTACCCCCATTTAACGGAGGGGAAAACTGAGCCTCGGGGAGGGGAGATGACTCACGGAAGGTGAGATGATGGTGAGATTTGAATCCAGGCTCTCAAGCCTGCACCTTAAACTCACGTGTGGGCCTCTGGACCATCACCGAGGGCAGAACATAAGGGCAACAGATGCCCAAAGGGGCATGGACCAAGCCATGAGGGGGTGCAGTGGGCATGGTCAGCGTGGTCAGAGAGGGGCTCCCGGGCAAGCTGGAGTTGGAGTCCTGGTAAGCTTCGGTGAGGAGAGGGGCCCCAAAAGGTCTTGAGTGGCGTCTGATTTGTTCTTTAAAGAGCTCTGTCCCGACTCAGCTCCTCGGAGGCAGAACTCCTGAACGGGACCCCGATGAGCCCAGCGCTTCTCAGGCACTTGCCCTGGTGTCCCAGGGCGGGTCTGGGCATCCGTGGCTGCCTGGGGGCAGAAAGGGGAGCCGGAAATGGTCTTTGGAGACTGTTCCTCTTTGAGCTGGGCCTGGAGTGAAGGCCCCTGGGCTGGCTGGGCCCCTCCCCCCCGCCTCCTGCCCTGATCCCGCCTCGCTCTGTCTCTTCCTTTCTCTTCCTGCCTCCCGCGTGCATGAAGCCGAGTGAGAGGAGGCGTCGGAGACAAGCGGGCACTGCGTCTGTCCCCGAGACACTCATGACTGACTGGGAGGGCAAAGACGGGCACCGCATTATGGAAGTGCTAAGTCTGTGGTCGAGGGCAAAACCAAGGGCCTGGGGCTGGCAGGAGGCAGGGACTGCTTCTGGAGGATGCTGCCTCAGTTTCCCCACACCACACCACCACGATGGGGGTGAACTAAGATACTGTGCAGCAAGCACTTAACGCAGCCCGGCACACCAGCTTCACTCACTCACTCCCTCATTCAGCGACACAGGGCGCCAGGTCCTCTTCCGGAATCCACTAATTGGGCAATTTAATGGCTTAGTCACTCAATGCCAGGCCCAACGCTAAGGGCTCTGGGCCCATCACCCCACTTGCTGCACAACAGAACTCCAGGTGGTAGATGCCTCTCTTGCAGATGAGGCACGAAAGGTTAAGCACTGTGCCCAAGGTCACAGAGCTCCCGAGTGGCAGAGCGGGGGTCAGCCTGGAGGCGGAGGCCACGCCCTAGTTGGTGCTTTGCCCTTGGCCTGGTCCTTACCCTGCTTACTGAGGGTGGGAATGAATCACAGGAGCCTGATAGATTGAAAGCCCGGTGAGGCCAGGGACTGTCGCTGAGTCTGCTCACCTCTGGAGCCGCCTCGCCCGGCACACAGTAGGTCCTCAGGAAACGAATGGATAAACGAATGAATGAACAGCTGCCCAGACCAAGTCTCCGAGATTTCTGGGGGGGACTCTGTGAGCCGTTCTCAGGGCTGGAGGTGAGCCCAGAGGCCTCTCTCTGCCTTGTGGCCTGGCCTCGGAGGACAATGTCTGGTGTCTCCTCTCCCCGGCCTCCTACAGGGTTTGCGGGGCCCATGGAGTCGGGCCCTTGGCAGGTTCCAGAAGGTCCTGGATAGAATATCAGGGGCTGAGCCCTTGAATATCGGATCTCGCCCCAGCCCATCTCCCCAAGGTTCCCCCAGACCATCAATCAGCAGTGAGACGTGATCGTATTTTACAGCCAGGCCAGGGTGGGGTGGCATGAAACCCAAGCCCGACTCTGCCTGGGGTCCTGCCTGCTTAGCGGGATCAAGGCAGACCCGGGCGGAGCCTTAACCCTTTGTGACCCTGTTCCTGTGGGCACAGCCCCTCTCCTTCATCAACCCTACCAGACTAGGTCCCTTGGGGGTTTGGGGACAGAGAGACTCAGTGGAAGGTGGGGAGGGCTTCTGGGATCTTGACTACTCCCAGGGACCTGCAGGAAGGCCTGTGGATCAGAGGATGGTTTTGGCCCAACCTGAAAACCTGTGTTATGGTTCAAGGTGCCCCTTTGTGGCTGTGTGACCTCGGGCAAGTTGCTTCCCCTCTCTGGGCTCTCTCTGCATCTAATCTGGGAATCCCAGCAGCTCCCTGCTCATTTCACCACGGTTGTCCTTTCGTCTTCAACAAGGGCGAAACTTGATTCTAGGCCTTGGGGCCTTCCGTGTTCACAGCGAGTCCTTCGTGCTGGGAATAGTCGATCCGTACGAGACCCTCACCTCTCTTAGGAACTGCTATTTCTGCTTCGGAACCTGAGGCCCAGGTAGGAGGTTCCGTTACCCAGGATCACACAGCAAATTGCTGTGAGTTAGGCTGCGGCTGCCAGCACCAGGGCTAAGACACCCTTCCCTCCTCCTTTCTTCCCTCCTGTCACTGGAAACAGATCTGGGGACACTCCAGGGTCTGAGATTGCTGTCAGGGCTAAGGTGACAGATGATGTCCAGCCTCACCTGTGAGCAGAGGTTGGGGACTTGGGCTGAGGAACAGGGGCTCAGAGTTGGCTCGAGCTCAGCACCAGCTTGGCACCGTCCAGGGGTGTCCTAGGGAACATGCTACATGGTCTTCCGGGGACCTAAGGCTAGCAGGTGGGAGCCACAGGTCGGAGAACTTGTTTACCACCAGGAAGGAGGTCTGGGGCAGCAGGGGTGATATGCCCACCTTTGGGGTGAGCCGGTCCTTGGATAGAACCAGCCACAAGCTGGCTGACCCCAGAGCCTCGGTTTTGTCATCTCTGGAATGAGGATAATACCGCCCTGCCTGATTATCTTAAGGCTTAAATACAATACTGACCGCTCCCAGCTGCTCCACAGTCAACGGGACCTGAGCTGCCATCAGGGCTTCCCCAGCAGGGGCTGAGCTCCCTGTCACTGGGGGTATTCAAGCAGGCCCCTAGTTGTGAGGCCAGAGAGGGCCTCTTGTGGGAGGGGCCGGAGGTCCCTTTCAGTGCAGTGGGGGTGGGGTGGGGAGGTGTTTCCTTGGGTCTCTAGTTACCAGCTCCTAGGATCACAGAGGCCATTCTGGGGCTGAGGGAAGGGGCTCCAGGAGCCGCCTTCTCAGGTTGATGACGCTCTGGGGACGCGGGTGTCACACCAACAGCTGGAGGTGCCGGGCTGATGGATGGCTGTTAGGAAATGAATTTTCTGAAGTCCGGTCAATGGGGGAGGCAGGCCAGCCTCGAGGACCTCGGCTGGGATGGGAGGGGCTCTGTGCCCAGCAGGTGGAATGCAGCCCCCGCCCCCGCCAGCTGCAGAGGCCCCGTCACCTCCCTGCCTCTTCACCAGGCTGTGCCTCGGGCTCAGAGACTCTCCCCTGCCCCCCTCCTGGGCTCCTGGGGAGGAAAAGAGCCCAGGTCCAGGTGTGGGGATCAAGTTTCCAACTCTCTGTATGACCTCTCTGGGCCTCAGTTTCCCCATCTGTAAGTACAAGGAGTTGGTCTAAATTCCCTCCTTCCCCAGGGAAGAGGGAGCAAGGCTGGCTCCTGCCGAACCACAGGTCTCAGTTTAAACATCCCCTCCTTAGAGAGACCACCCTTCCCCCGCCCCCGTCACCCGGTCTCCTCCCTGATGTCATCTGGACCTGCCTGTCTGCCAGACGGCAAGCTCCCTGAGGGAGGGACCTTGTGTGGCTCCTTGTGTTGTATCTCCAGGGCCTGCACAACATCCAGCACATAGTAGGTCCTCAATAAATCATTGCCGAATGAACAAATGACCAGGTGTCATGTCCTCTGCTGGGAGCTCTGTTGGGCCTGGTGGATGTGATCCCAGATTACATTAATTCTGAAGCAGTGAGCAAAAGGCCAGGCAGGGGGGCGGTGGTCTGGGGCACAGAGTGGGTGACGGGGTGAGGGGCAAGAACCGATGGGGGTGGGGTGGGGGATGGGCTGGCTGGGTCTGTGCCTCTCGGTCCCCAGGGTTTCACACTGGAGCCTGGGCACTGGCAGGACCACGAGGAAGGTCGGCCCTGGGAGCTGGGACCGGTTAAAGGGTCTCTCCTCGTTAACCGTCCCAGAGGCTCCTGGTATTAGCGCAGAGCCTAAGCATGACTTCGGTTCTGCCTTCTTTTGGGTCAGAAAGTCCCCCCGGAGGAAGGATGAAGCCGAGTAGCGTCCTGGGTTCACATCCCAGGTCTGCAGCTCCCCGGCTGGATATCGCTGGGTGAACCGTTCATCTGCCCTCGCCCGTCTGTGCAGGGAGCCCGGCACCTCCGCACAGCGCGGGAACACACAGCCTCGTGGTGCTGGCACGTGGCGAACACGCCGTACCCACGTCCCAGCAGGGAAAGTGAGTCCCAGAGAGGGGGAGTCCTGCATTCTCGGGATATGTGATTACGAGCCTGGCTAAGTGTCCGCCCAGTCCGGGGAGAAGCCCCTGGATGGTTCTCTCCTTTTTCCTGCTCTGCCTCATGTCTCGGCTCTGGGCAGGACTTTTCAGAAACCCCCCTGGAATCCTGCCTGAGCTCCGGATAAATCCCGGCTCGTAGAATATAGACCTGGAAGGGCCCATCCTACGGGTCTGGCGGATGGGCCCAGCGAGCTCCCCGGACCAAGGTCGACAGAACCTGCTAGAAGAAGCAGGTGAAAGACAGAGCCCAGCATCCTCTTGGGGAGCGGCTGGGGTCCCCGGCCATGCCTGTGGACACGGGGTGGGGGGCAGCACTCTAGAAGTTCTTTCCTCCGCCTTTTTTTCTTCTTCTCTCCCTTAAAAACAAAACAAACCAAAAAAACAATGGATCGCCCATGACTCGGAAAAATGGCCCAAATCCTGTGTCTGGCCCAGGAGCGTTTTATGGCCCTTTCCAGGCTGGGATGTGAACCCGGGGGACGTGAGCTCTGGTTCCCAGCCTGGCCCGGGAAGGCCCATCTATCTCCCAGCTGGCGGCCGTGTGTGGGAAAGGCCCCCTGGCTGCAGCGGCACCTGTTGTTCTCACTCTCCCTAAGCCCGGCCCAAGGGTCATTCCAGTCCCTCCTGGAGGCGGTGATGGGGGCCAGGGGCCCCAGGGAGCCTCCGTCACAGTCACGGACCCTGAGCGCAGCTGACATCGCCCAGGGTGATGAGGCTGTGATGAGAGTAGCGGTCCGTGGAAGGCCTCGGCTTTTCCGCGACGGTGCGGGAAACACTGGTGTCCTTCCTGGAAGGGACAGCAGGAAGTCCCAGGCAGCAGAGGAGCCGGCCCTGGCCCTGAGAGGGCTCGAACTCTAAAGGCGAGACAGTCGGCCGCGGTGACAGTGCACAGGTGGCACAGGCAGTGAGCGGAAGGGCAGGCTAGGCTGAAGGAACAGCATCTGTGGAAGCCCAGAGGCTTCGCAGGGCAGGGCGTGAGTGGGGGAGGGGCTGGATCCCAGGGGCGCTTGGACCAATCCTGGCGGCGAAGGGGAGCGGCTGTGCGTTAGAAGCAGGAGAGGGGCACGGCGGGACCTCACTCTAGGACCTCGCTGCCCTCGGGTGGAGGGGGGTTGAAGGCGGACAGTGGAGCAGATATAGACGGGGCTGGAGACCCATTCCCCGGGGAAGGCCGCGAGGCAGGGCAGGCTGAGAACAGACCCGAGAGTCAGACCCTCCAGGCCCAGCCCAACACCCCTGGCATGTCCCCTGTGACTGGCACCCCCCTCTCTGGGCCTCTGCACGTTTGTAGCGAGGGAGTCAGACAGGCAACGTGTGGTGGACCTCAGACCACCCCCGAGTTACTGCACAGCTGTGTCGTTAACCAGCGATGGGAGCCTCTCTGAGCCTCGGTTTCCCTATTTGTAAGATGCCAAACATACGAGGGCGTTGGGGGCACCAGCTCACCATTTGTAAGGTGCCTGGCACACAGTAGGTGATCGATGACTGAGAATGTCTCTGTTTTAAGGCTTGTGCCAGGTGGAAATCACCCATCTCTGTTACTGCTCTATTGGAGATTTGCTGGGAACACGAGACGGCTTGGCGCCAAAGGAACATGGCGGCCGAGCGGGCCAGCCCTGCGTGGGGCGGGCGGCGGGGACCACTCAGGTTTCAGAGATCCTGGGACCTGCAGAGCTGGGAGGAATTTTCCCAGGCTGGGGGCGGCAGGCAGCTGGAAGCCATCCGTCCCAGGGAAGGGAAGATCAGGGGTCCTGCCAAGGTCTTTTCCTGGGAACAAGAGCTCGGGAGGGGGGAGGATTCTTCCACCCAGGCTGGAAAGACAAAACCCTTCTGCCTGGGCAGCTGCTCGTGGGGATGCCAAAAATCCAACGGGCCTGGCCCCTGGGCTGCCCTGGGGCTGTGGCAGTTGTTGGGGCCCTTGGATCCCCGAGAGCTCCGGGAGCCAGGAGGGCCCTGCCTGGAATCGGCCACCCCCTGTGCCTGGACAGCCTTTGGCGTAGACCTGCCCTTGCTGGGGGCCTGAGGACATTGTCCGCAGGGTGCTGAGGTTTCCTCTGGGTGTGCAGGGTGTCACAGCCCAGGAGACAGGGAGGTGGGGGCCCTGTGCATAAAAGAGCCCCACTTTGGAGCCTGACAGACTCCCGAGTTCAAGTTCGTCTCAGGGTCTGTATTATCTGCTCTGCAAGGTCGTTATGAAGATCAGAGACAATACCTGAGAAGGACCAGCACACACAAGGTGCTCCACAGATGCTAATTAGTATAGACTAATGATTAAGAGCACAGGCAGAACCTATCTGCCTGAGTTCAAATCCCACCTCTGCCACTTCCTGGCTCGGTTAATTAATTAACATCTCTGAACCTTGATTTCCTCGTGTGCTACCCTTTGGACGTGCCTGGCAATGCAGTGAGCCCTCCATAAGCACGAACTGCTGTGTTGTGATTGTGGCTGTCAACATCAACATCACAGGGGTGGACACGTTCAGCCCCAATCGACAGGATAAGAACACTTCTGTGTCCTGGGTACTCTGTCTGGTGACTTACATGTGCTATCTTGGGGACCTACCTACTGCTTGGGGACATAACAATGTATTGTCCCCATCGTACAGGTGAGGAAGGAAAGCCCTGAGAGATGTGGAGACTTACCCAAGACCTCACGGCTCGAAAGTGCCAGGGAGAAGCGATTCCGGCCAACGTCACGCAGCATGAGGAACTTTCTAGGCCATGGAGACAGACACAGACGCAGCGGGAAGAGCACTGGACTGGGAGTCAGGAGTCCAGCATTCTTGTCCTGATGCCTGTTTTCTCACGCGCGAATGGAGATAATAGCTGCAGACACGCGCAGGGTTGGGATGAGCCTTACTTGGAATCGTGTGTGCAGAGGACCTGGCGTAGTTCCCAGGACAAAGTGACAGCTGATGGTCGCGGGTGTTGGGAGGGGGCTTTGTGTCGATGATGATGGTCTTATTAGGTTTGCTGTTAAGGTAGAAGTGGCTTCTGGTGGGTTAGTGTAGCTGTAGTGGCTGTTGTTGATGGCGGTGATACGGTATTGGTGATGGTGTTGAGGGTGTTGGTGTAATTGGTGGTAGTGTTGGTACTGGTCATGTTTTTGTTATTGGTGTTGGCGTTGGCGGTGGTAATGATGGTGTCAGCCCTGATGGTATTGGAGTTGGTGCTGCTATTGGTGGCGGTGTTGTTGGAGAGAGGTAGCATTGTCAGTATTGGTGATGCTGAGTTATCGGTGTTGGTGTTGCGGTTGTTATTGGTGGCGATGGTGGTGGTGGTGTTGGTGCTGGTACTGATGTCATTACTGATACCATGTTGATGGCAGTGGGTGGTGCTGATGTCATTACTGATACCGTGTTGATGGCGGTGGTGCTAACCTCGGTACTGGTGGTGCTGGTGTTGCTGAGGCTGCTACTAACGTTATCACTGGTCATGGTGTTGGTGGTACTGGTACTAACGTGGTTACTGCTGTTGTTGGTATTGGTTTGATGGCTGCTGCTGTTTTCTGGGTGTAGCACCCACCCAACCACAGACACGAAACAATGCCATGTCCAGTGACCCTTCGGTCGCGCAGCCAGACTCTCCTTAAGGAATCTGCGCCCTGAAAACACGCGCGTGTGCTTAGCGTCTGGCTGCTTTGCCTTGCCTTGGTTTCCTTCAGAAACACGCCAGCCTGGACTGAAAAAGCACAGTTCAGTCGGGTTAGGGAGGGGGATCGGGGTGTCTGGCAAGGCTGGTAAGTGGGGTCCTTCAACTGGGAGAGAAAGAGGGGACAACATGGGAAAGGCAGGGCGCACAGAGCCTTCCCTACATGAGCTCTTCCTTCTCCTCTTCCTCGCTCTCTGTCCACCCTCGTCTGTTCTCCAATCCACTTGCTCGGCAAAGACTCTCCGGGAGCCCCGGTGCCAGGCCCCGAGACGAGCGCGGCAGCATTGCAGACCGCGGGTTCCTCGAGCGCTGGGAGCTTGTCCACCGCTCACCGCGGTACTCCGGCACCTGCCGAGTGAAGGAATGAATGAATGAACGCACAGACGAAGCGATGGCGTCCCCTGTCTCAGGGAGCTCCGCGGGTGCGGAGCTCTGGGTGCCTGAGGGCGGGGGTGATCGATTCCGCCAAGACGTCCAGGGGAGCTTTCCTCAAGAGGCGCCAAGTGACTGGACATGACAACACCGTCAGCAGGAGGGAAGTGGGAAAGGCCCGCGGCCTTTAGTTGGGGCCCCCCGACCTCACCTCCCCTCTCGTCCCCACTTCCTGAGGCTGTCGGCAGAGCTCAGGGAGGAGCCTTTGTGCCCAAGGCCCAGCGAGCTGCCTCCTAGGGATGGGGCGGGGCTCGGTCAAAGCCTTGCTGACGGGTGCCAGTGTGGCCCAGAGTGCTGCTTGGGAATGTTCTAGAATCCTCATGGAGCCTGGAAGGCCCCTTAGAGGGTGTCCAGCCCATTGGTTCCCAAATTGGGTTCCTCAGGGCCTTGGGGTTCCACTGAGGCATCTCTGGGAACAAGAAAAAGACCGAAGGCACCAGCCCCGGGCACAGCAGCACCTGTCTGTCCGCTCTACGGTGCAGGAACTTCTCAAAATGCAGATTTTATCCCGTCTTTACCTGCAATGGCTTCTCATTGTTCTTAAGATAAGGACCAAAATCCTCACCGTTTCGAGCCTGGGGTCCTCCCCAATCCCAGCTGCCTCATCCCAGCCGAGCGGCTCCCCGAGTCTGGGCACCAAGTTTGCTTCTACTTACCAGGCCTTTGTTTCCTTGGGGACGCCCTGCTGACCCCTCAGGAGGCCCTGCCTGCCACTCGTTGGGCCCCTGGCACCTGGACCCCTGGGGTCCTTTCACTGCCCGTCTCGTATTCCCTGTTGAAACCCCGTGTGTCTGCCTCCCCACCACGGTCAGCCCAGGGGACAGGGAGGAGGCTCTGCCCCAGGGCCCAGCCCAGGGCACCTCGGCAGCAGGTGCTCAGTGGAAACTGTGCAGTAAAGCATTGTGTCCGGCTCCCTTGGGTTGTGGGTGGAGGAACTGAGGCCCAGGGAGGGTCGTGACTGTCCCAGGGTGGACAGCAGGTCAGTGACAGAGGCAGCCTGTGTGTCCTCTGTCCCATGCTCTTCCCACTACTCCCTGTGACCTCTCCAGGGCCCTCCCCCACCTTCCTGGGCAGATCGCCACCTCTGCTGCCCCACGCCCCGCCACCTGCCTTGATCCTTGCTCTTCCTCTGGACACTCCCTGGAACATCTGCAAGCTGGGGTGGGCATGGGAAGCTGGCAGCGGCCTCATCCCCCCCTGGAGGGCAGGGAGTCCTCCCCTCCCAAGCTCTGGCCACTTGGCCTGGACCCTTCTCCTCTAAGCCCCAGCCTGGGAAAGGCTGCCCTGGCCCCAGCGTGGCATTCCTGGGCCAGCCCTGCCAAGGGCCTCAGCTGGTGAGGGCCGGGACACGGCGGCAGGGGGTGCTGGCATCCGAGCCTCAGGGGCGGTCTCGGGCGTACTTATGGGAACCAGCCTCCTGCCCCGGCTGCCCCCTGCCTCATCCGTGATGGGGACCCCAACTGTGAGAGGCGGTGAGGGTGGAGGGGGCTTGGGGAGGCGGTGGCTGGCGGCCAGGGTGGGTGAACAATGACGCGAGATAGGCCAGACCGCTTCTGGGAAACTCCCCTGAAAATCGATTTTCAGTGCGGAAAACCAGCAGGCGAAGTGGAGTCTTTCGGGGTCTTTTGGGGTCTCGTGGGCTGTGGCGCATCCCCCTCCTTCCTCTGGGGCTGCCATTCCCAGAGCGGCTCTGTTCCACTGGGTTCTGCCAGGTTCCCAAGGAACCACCGCCCGTCTGGACGTACAAGGCTGTGGCCAGCTAGGCAGAGACTGGAACCACAATAACGACCCGTGAGGTTGTTTACGGAGCTATTTCTACCCACTGTGTCCCAGACGGGATTGGGGGCAGACTGTTAAATCTGTATTCCGTTTCGCAAATGATCAAATGCTCTCACATAGTAGGTACGCAACAGATACTGGTGAAATACAGCAGTCTTACTCCGCTTGGTCTTCATAACAACCCTGACAAGTGGGAAGTACTGCTAATTTCCATTTTGCAGATGAGTAAACTGAGGCTGGGCACATGGCTCATACATGTAATCCCAGCGACTTGGGAGGCTGAGGTGGGAGGATGGCTTGAGGCCAGCGGTTCAAGGAAACCAAGGGTCCCAGGGTGGAGTCTTGCCCAGGGGCTCCCGGCTGGTGTGAGCAGACCTGGGGCTCTGGCGGCAGACCCCACTGTCTGCAAGCGGGGAGCGGGTGGGACCCAGGGCAGAGCTCCCTGGCGCGGGTCCCGTTGTGGGCAGCCAGGAGAGTGTCGTGGAGACTGAGAAGCTCTAGACCGTGGTACCACAGGCTCCAGAACAAACAGGCAACCCACCAAGGAACACTTTCTAGTGTTTGCTTATTTTTCTTCTGATTATTACAGCGAGCCCTGCTTACGAGAGAAAACACAGGGAAGTGTAAGGGAGAAGGTAAACGCCACCGCCCGCTGGCGAACATGGCTGAAGCAGAGGCAGGGGAGTCGTTGGAAGTCAGAGCTTTGGGGCTCAGATCCCTGTTCTGCCCCTGGGGACAGGCGCTGAGATTCCCTGGGACTCAGTTTCCTCCTTTGTGAAATGGGAATGATAATCCCTTTTCAACACCACGGGAGGACTATGGGACTAAAATAAGACGGTGTTTGAAAAGCGCCTCTCACGGGGTGCGGGGTCAGAGCGCAAGTCTGCCCCGTTGCTCTTACGGGAGAGCGGCTTCCTGCTTCCCCACACGTCGCCGCGTCGTTAGGATCCTGCCGTGTAGACTGTTGAATCCTGCTTTTAAAACAACTTTATCTTAAAATCATTATGGGCTCCCAGGAATTTGCAAAGACGGTGCGAGAGGTTCTGTGTACCCTTCACCCGGTTTCCCCAATAGTTACATCTTTCATAACTATAGTTTAATATCAAAAACAGGCTACTGACATCGGGACATGGGTTGTATAGTTCTCTGCCATTTTTTCCCATGTAGATTTGTGTAGCCACTACCACAGTCAAGATACAGACCAGGCAAAGTGGCTCCTGCCTGCAATCCCAGCACTTTGAGAGGCCAAGGCAGGAGGATTGCTTGAGGCCAGGAGTTTGAGACCAGCCTGGGCAATACGGCAAGACCCCATCTCTACAAAAAAATAGAAAAATTATCCAGACACAGTGGTGCAGGCCTGCAGTCCTAGCTACTGGAGTGACTGAGGTGGAAGGATTGCTTGAGCCCTGGAGTTTGAGGTTGCTTTGAGCTGTGATGACACCACAGTATTCTAGCCCAGGTGACAGAATGAGACCCTGTCTCTATAAAAAAAAAGAAAAAAAAGAGGCGAAACAAGAAGATCTCCTTCGAGCTACACCTTATGTAGTAATTCTTCCTCCTTTCACCATCCCTAACCCTGGCACTCACTGATCTGTTCTCCATCTCTACAATTTCACCACTTCGAGAGTGTTCTGTGATTGGAATCGTACAGGTGAGTCTTCAGAGATTCATCCAGGTGTTTGCACGCATCAGTAGTCCATCCTTCTTCATCGCTGAGTATTATTCCATGGCATGATGTACCACTGTGTGTTTAGCCATTCGCCCACTGAAGGACGTTTTGGTTGTTTCCAGTGCTTGGCCATTGCAAATAAAGGTGCTACAGCCTGCAGATTTTGAACTTTCATATCCCTGGGATAAATGTCCGGGAGCGCAATTGCTGGGTTGTGTGGTAAGCGTATGTTTAGTTTTTTAAGAAACTGCCAAATGTCGTGGCAAATGACAAGAGATGAGGCAGCAGAGACAGAGCTGAGGGACGGGACACAGGGTGATTTGTCTCCGCGAGGTCACTCCGGCTGTGGTGGGCTCACGGGAGTGGGGAAAGAGGCAGGGAGAGAGGGGAGAGCCCTGGACACCCGGGTGATGTGTGAATCGCAGCCAGATGGAACCTCAGAATCCCTAAGCTGGGGGCCCTAAGAACGTCCAGTCTCCTCCCTTCACACTCACGGAAGTGAGGCCCCGGAAGCCCAGTGACCGGCCTGAGGTCACACAGAGCGGTGGAGGCAGGGCCAGAACGAGGTTGGAGAAGGGGAGGTCCGGTGAGCTCCCGGCCCCATGACAGCTGGCAGAGGCACCACCCAGGGGACCCCACCCAACCCCTAGCTCCTTCCACCCGGTCCCCTCCCACCCCAGCCTTTCCGCCAGAGCTGTGACAGTCACCTCCCGAGACCCCGGCTCCTGAGCCTCTCCTGAGCTCCCTCCCCCTCTGGCCTCTCCGGAGACCATCTTCTTGGCCCTCCGCCAGACTGCCCAGCTGAAACCTGACGCGGCTAATGGAAGCTGATGGCGGAAAGGCCTCGCTGTTAATTGGGGCCTAATCAGAGGCGGCTGCAGCCACAGCTGGGCCGTGGGACGGCTCGGCCACAGTGTGGTCCCTCCGGAATCCCTCCCGCCTTGGCCACAGAAGAAGAGGCCCAAGTTCCAGGATGTGGGGTCTTCATGTGGACCCTCATTTGTTCATTCCGCACAGACGTACCAAAGGCTACGTGCCAGGCGCCCACAGTATGGCTGTGACCGGGGCCGACGTGCACCGCACGGCCGTGGGCCTGCCTTCCCGGGGCCGACAGCCTCAGAGCAGGGTCCCAGGGTGAGCAGGCGGCAGGAGCGTCTCAGCAGGAGGCGACGTGCTTGGGGAGAAAGGCAGGAAAGGGGAGGAAATGCTGGGGGGGCGGGGTCTGTGCCTGAGACCATGCGAGGGGGGGGCGGGCAAAGATCGGGGGAGGGGGCGGATTCCAGGCAGAGGGAGCAGCGTTTGCAAAAGCAGAACTTGGAACCGGGAGTCAGAAGTCCTGGGTTCAAGTCCGGACCCTGCCACACCTGCTGAGTGGCCTCAGCCGCGTGGCTTTTTCTTCTCAGGTCTCCTGATGGGGCTGGAGTCACTCACGCTTCCGAGCCTTAGCTTTTGTGGAAGTGAAAGCCGAGGTGGGCGGAGGAGGGCCACGCAGGGAGCGGAAGGGGAGCTGAGACTTCACCCGGGGCAGCTCGGGCAGAGGGGCGGAGGGTCCGGCGAGGAGTCTGCAGGTGGCTGTGCTGCAGGCCCAAGCTGCGTGCTCCGGCCGAGCGAACTGACTCAGCACTTCAGCCGCCCGTGTCCCCAGCTCTAGGTTTCTTACATTCGGCCGATGACAGCAGTCACTTAGGAAAAGATGTCACAGCATTTCATTTCTCCAAGGTGGCCAGAGACAGTCGGCCTGTGGGCGGTACCCTGAGGAGGTAGACCAGACGGCTCCAGGAAGCGCCGGCCTCAGATGGGGACTGTGGAGGTCAAGGTCAGACAGGTGCAAAACTGCATGAGACCCAGTGGTCCCCTCCTGTCCCCACCCTGGGGAACCACCGGAGTGACAGGAAGAATCAGCACTGTCGGGGGGCACTCTCTGATGGGGGAGGCTTAGCAATTGCCCTGGAAGAGCTTCCTGACTGATTCTAAAAACCAAACCAACAAACATAAAAACACGTACCAGGAAATGCAGGCCCGAATGGCCCTGGCGGCTGCGTTCTCCGAGGGAGCGCCCCAGACACTGGTTTTGCATGCGCCGTGGGGACAGAGAGGTGCCGCCTTGTTCGGGCCAAGATGCCCGGGACCTGGGAGCTGGCGGGGTGCGAGGTGGCGGAGCAGGGCGTTAGGAGAGCGGCTCCGGAGCCAGGCTGCGCGACCTTGAGCGTGTTGTTTGATCTCTTGCGTTTCAGTCTCTCACATCTGTAAAATGGGTGGTTGTGAGGCTTAAATTATGTTATGCCTTCTGGAGAGCTTAGAGGAGCTCCTTCACAAATAAGTCAAGTGCTTGCAAATAGCGATTATTTGGACTTTTTCTTTTTTCTCTCCCCATTTTGCAGCTGAGGGACAGGCCCAGGGATGGGCAGAGATTTGTCTGAGGCCTCTCACGTAGCTCGGGGCTGCACCGGGACGTGAGCCCAGACCCCCCGACTCAGTGTTGGGTCTTTGTTCACTGCACCAGCTACTTTCCCAGCAATCACCGGTGAGGCTGTCCAGGGAGGGGCTGGTGCCCTGTTCTGCAGATGAGGAAACTGAGGCCCAGAGAACCTGGGGCTACCTTGTAGGAGCCGTACCACGCCCACTGTAGATCCCGGTCCTTGGCACACAGGATATGACCAGACGACACTTGTTGAATTGAAAACGAGAAGGGGAAGGAATGGAGGGGGTGGACAACTGAACATCCTCCTGGGCTGGAGCTGAGACTCCGACCCAGATCCTCTGCCCCCAGGCCGGCGTCCGTCTCCCTCCCCCACCCTGCCCACCCAGGTGCAGACATCCGACCCGGGCTCCGCCCCAGGCCCCTCCTCTGGCCGCGGACATCTCCCTCGCAGCCGGCACCCCTAAGCCGGGGAGGTTTGCGTGAAGGGGGTGAGGCGTGCGGCCTCTGAGGCCTCGTGTCCAGGGCCCTGGGAAACCTCACACCTGGCTGGGGAAGATGACGAACACAGCAGAACAGCGTCTGCGACATCCTGTGAATTAGTCTGAGCGTCCTGGGCCCCGGGCAGTACAAGCGGTGGCCGCGGGGGGAGGCCTGTCTCCAGCCTTGATTAAATCAGAGCCTCCGCCAGTCCGTGCCCATCAGCACAGCCGAGGGCAGCCAGAGAGGAGAAGCTGTGGCTGGCACTGGGGGACAGGGGCACCCGGAGCGGGTGCAGGGCCTGGCAGAGGCCTGGGCAGCCCAGATAGGCAGGAGCACAAGGACTCCTTGGCCTTGGACCCCTGTCTGGGCAATGGGCCGCTCAGCCCCAACCACCCTCGCCTGGCGATGCGAGCTGCTCCTGGGGGTCTCGGGGGAGCACTGGCCGAGAGGCTCGCTTGGTCCCTGCAGACCCCAGGTTTCATCGTTCCGTGTGTGTGGAGGAGACTTCTTGAACTGGGTGTTGTGGCTGAGTAGGAGTTTTCTTGCCTCATCCCCACTGCCCTCCTCTCTTGTTATCCCCACCTGCGGTGGCTGGCTGAGTCACAGCTCTGTCCCTTTGCCATAGCCTTCTCTCTGCTGTCTTCCCTCCCCTCCTGCGCCACCTGGCAGACTCCTGCACAGTGTGGAAGTAAACGAGACCAACCAAGAGAGAAAGGGGTTCCGAGCTTGCCGTCGCCAGGGAGGCGGCGCCGTCACCTGTGCTTTGGCGGAGACTCGGAGGCAGGCAGAGCGGGGGGAGGCTTCGTAGTGGGGCGAAGGAAGCCTTGGTGTGCCCCGATTGCAGGCTGTTGGCCCGGAAGGGCTGGAGGCGGCTAACTAGAATCGGGGCGTCCTGTGGGATTGGCCAGGGGCATAGTGGGCTTTCTCTGGTTGGCCCTGAGTTGGAGGCAGGAACAAAAGTTGGGGAAGCTGTCAGTTATTAATCAATTGTTGTAGAAATTACTGTTTAACTTTCCGGATTGTCACTAACGGCAGCAGTCTGACTGATAGCAGACTGACTTTCTGGGTTGTATATTTTGCATTTGCATATACAGTCTCTCAACATCCTTCAAGAACAAAATCAAGGGCCACCGCCTCCAGGAAGCCTTCCTTCACCTTCAAGACCAGAGTAGGTGTCCTCCTCCCACGTGCCCATCCTCCACTGCACGGAGGCGTCTCAGCTCTTAGTTCAGACTATTAGGGGTTGGAATCCCATTTTCCTTGTATTAGCAGGGTATGTCCTGAGCCAGGGGACTCGGGCTCTCAGCTTCCTCATCTGTAGGATGGAAGGTAATAATAACCCTGCCACAGAGATTAGTTGAGATAATGAATATACCATGCTTGGAACACTGCCGTTATTACTAATATCATTAGCATTATTATTACCACCACCCAGGCAAGCATTGGCGTGGATGGGGATGTTTGTCCACGAGTCTCTCTCTCCCCTTTACACCTGGGGGGTTGGTGCAGGGAGAAATGTCGGCCGCAGGTCTCTTCACTTCCCCTCCACCGCCCACCTGGCTCCCAGTGCAGCCCAGGCCCTGCACGGATATCCTCACCTGCCAACTTGACCCCCACTGAACTGGGAGTCCCCTAGTGGTTTCTGTCTCATCCCGGTTCTTAGTGCCTAGCTCAGGATCTACCCAGGAACGGAGCCCAGAGGAAGGCAGCCGAATGAATGGATGGATGAACGAGTGTGTGAGTGAATGTGCAACGTGGTCTCAGGACCACCTGTGCCTTTCTGCTCCCACTCGCGGGCATGAGCCGGCCTCCCTTCTCCCTCGGCTCCGACAGGTGGCCTGTGTGTGTACTGGGGGGCAGGTGGCTGGACCCCACGTCCCAGGGGAGGTTTACGCTGGAGGAGGGTTGGAGAATTGGGAGGGTGGCGAGGAGAATGGGGCTTCCATCGAGCACAAACTCCAACTTAACCGGAGCTTTCCAAGGGTAGGTCAGGCTTCCTCCAGAAGGGATGAGTTCCCCATCACTGGAGGTGTGTAAACAGGATCAAGCTTTTGTCCTCGACTAGAATATTAGCACTATAGGTATAGATTTTTGTTTGTTTTGTTTATTGCTGAATTCCCAGCTTCTAGAACAGTGCCTGACGTGTACTTGGCAAAAAATCTGTTGAACAGATGAATAAATAGAGTCATAGAGTTGCCCTTTCACCCTTCCGTTTGCTCGTCTTTTTTCCTAACGGGAGGCAGGAGAGAAGACTAAGCGAGAGGATCTCAGAGACCAACTGCGCCCTAGTTCCCTTACGTGCCTGCTCTCTAAACTAGGCTAAGCCGCCTCGGTTTATCATTTGTAAAGTGGGGATGTGAATGATTCCTGCCCCACTGGGTTGCGAGGACTGAGGGAATTACTAGTCATAAAACAATTTGGCGAGCATTCAATACATGCTAATAATCATAATTACTTCATTAATCAACTGCTAATTTACCCCGAGAGGTCATCTAGGCCATTCATTCACTTATTTGTTCAACACGTTTTTCCTGAGGATCTACTTGGTAACACGCACCGGTGTTAGAGCAATGAATGAGATTAAGTCCTCACTTTCATAGGGGCTGGCATTTTGGTGGGAAAGTGCATTACTTGGGGGTACGCTGTAAGCTACTAGAACAAATAAACCCAACAATACAGTGGCTTAAGCAAACTGGGTTTTTTTGTTTATTTGTTTGTTTGTTTTTACCTTGAGTAACACTCTAGAGGTAAGTGGTTCAGGCCTGCTAGGGGTAACTGTGCTGTCCTCAACATGTGGCTTCTACCTCAGGGTCCAATGTAGCTGCTGCGGCTCCTGCCATCCCATCTGCAACTTAGCACGCAAGAAGTGGAAAAGGGCAAGACAAGTGGTCCTTTCTTTTTAAGGCATGCCCTAGAAGTGTCTGATATCATTTTTATTCATATCCACTGACCAGAACTTAGTCATATGACCACACCTAGCCACAAGGAAGTCTGAGGAATAGAGTCTCTAGCTGAAGTTTCTAAGAGTTTGGAGCTAGTGGCCTGGAGTGCTGACTCCATATCCCCAAGGTAAGTCAGGCCCATTGTAGGATGCTTGGCCTATCTCAAAGCTTGGACGACCAGATTTAGCAAAGCAACAGACAGGACACCCAGTTAAGTTGAATTTCAGATGAGCAATGACATTTGGGGTATATTTACATTGAACACCTATTCACTGTCTACTTGAAATACTATATTTCATCCGTCATTCCTACTCAAAGTTCTTCCTTGGGTAGGGCCCAAACCACGCCTCTGGAGCCACGTGGGACAGATGCGTATCTGCCAGGCTTAACTACGCACTTACTGGGTGCCCGTCATTGCAGGAGGATGCTGCAGACCCAGGTGACAGGCACCTGCCCCCAAGGCCTGGCAGTCTGGACAGGCAGCTGCACCTTTCCCACGATTTGTCGCCTGGGACAGCCCAGAGGTGCCCGTCCCAAGGGTCTTCACCCAGTGGGCCAAGGCCTGCCTGGGAAGGCTTCTTGGAGCTGAGCCTTGTGCTTGGAGTTTCCACGTGGTGCCAGGGCAGGGCCCAGGTCTTTGAAACACTCCAGCCCTGGGTCACATCCCAGCTCCGCCCCTTCCTGGCTGTGTGACCTTGGGCAAGTCCCTCTGCTCTGCAAACCGGGGCTTTCTCCTCTGTCAAATGGGGATGAAAACACGACTTACTTACTAGAGCAGCAGTGAAGATCAACTGAGACATTGTTTTTCATAATGCACCTGGCACACGTTTATCTTGCAAAATAAGGTCTGGACTCACGTTTCCTGATGAGTTGTTATTTTTACTGCGCCTTGGAAGGGAACAAAGGACTGGGATTGTCATGCGGGAGGCAGAGGGACCTTCAGAGCAGGGTGGGGGCGGAGGGAGAACAAAGGCAAGGAGGTGAGAGGGCTGGGGGTCACCTCCCTGGGCACCCTGGCCGGGCGTGGCGGTGGGTGACGAGGGCAAACAGGACCCCTGAGGCCAGCAGCGCTGTCCCTCCTCCTGTCCCCACGCGCTGCCCCTGGCGCCCCTCTCGCAGAGTCTGGAGGGACTCGGTTCCACACCCCGCTGAGCCCCAGCCCACCGCGGCCACGGCCACGCTGCGGGATTTCCAATTTTCAGCTAATGTGCAGGTCGTGGCAGAGGCTCAGAGGCCCTGGTCGGACATAATGGCAGAAGAATCGTAAATGTCGCCCTGAGTGAATGGCAATGAGGAAGGGCGGGGAGGGGACGTTTCCCGCCGGCCGCGGCGCCGAGCCGGGAATGCGTTTTCTCTCGGAGTGTGTCGCATTAGATTTCCAGAGGTGCTGGGGCTCCAGGTACATGTCATTAGTAACAGTTTGGGCGATAATGAATCCTTTTATTTCTTTTCCTCACAGCTCATGAATACATAACGAGCCCCGCTCAGGCCCATCTGGCTGCCCCCGCTCCAATATCCAGGCGGCCCAGCTGGGGCCTGCCTTAAAGGAGCCGCCGCCCTTTCCTGCCTGGGGACGCCTGGCCAGCCGAGGGCTGGATGCCACTGAGACCCAGGAGTGGAGGCAGGTGGCAGAGCCGGGGGATGGGAGGGTCCCCAAACTCGGTTGCAGTGTATCCAGCAGGGTCCCCAAACTCGGTTGCAGTGTATGCAGCAGGAACTCAGCAATGCTGCTTAGTGAACAGTGACTGCCCGGCCAGGGTGGGGCTGGGTAAAGGCTCTACCCAAGTTCAAGGACCGTCTCCTAGAGGTTGGCCAATTGCTTTACCAGGTAGGGCTGTGATCCCATTTTACAGCAGAAGAAACAGAGACTTAGAAGGGTAGGGAACTCTGTCCTGGGTTTACCAAGGCAGTCTGAGGCCATCATTTAAGGAAGTTCCCAGGAAAGGCCATTTGATCAAGGGATGTGCAGCTCTACAAAATGTTTCTCCACGAAGAATTCAGTTTCTATATTTATCATAGACCTGTTTAATTCTATTACTTTCCTGAGCAAATGCTTAGTGGAAGAACAAAAGGGTTAGTGTTTTAAAAATTGGACTCGGACTCTTGGGTACTTTCAGGCTTGGTGGCCTCCTGGCGAGGGGTGGAGGAGAGGGGCAGGCGGGCAGGGCTTCCTGGTGGGTGGAGGGGCATGAGAAGGTTGGATACTGAGACACCAATGCCTTGCTGGTGGCCTGGGTCTCCGGACTCTGGTGGTTCCGGCTCAGCCAAGCGGCCTCCCCCTTCCTGAACGAAATGGCCCGGATAACGGAAGGCCAGCTCGATGCCGAGGCCAAGCCTGGGACCCCCTGCTGGATGCTTGCTGTCTGCTGGCCACGGTTAAGCACATTTCAAACATTGAAAACTTAACCCCAGAACACCTGAGAGGCCGGCCTTGCCATGAACCTCATTTGCCCAGAGGAGGAACCGAAGGCACAGAGAAATTCGGCGACTCGCCCAGGGCCACGCTGCAGTAAGCGGCAGCGGGAACGTCTGAACCCACACCCCATCTGGCTCCGGCATGCGGCTTCTTACAAGCCAGACCTCTGCCTTCTTCTGGGTTTCACCGAAAGGCAGCCGGTGTCAGGATGATGCTACAGCGCCAGCCACATCGTCCTTCTGGAAATCCACTGACACTGTGCAACTCTCTGTAATTCCGCTCTTATAATCCGAGCGGTGTTGCTGTGAACTCTTGGAGAAGCCAGGGACCTGGGAGGTAGCTTGGGCCATCGGGTGTGTGGGCTCTGGAGTCAGACAGACCTGGATTAGGGTCTCGGATCTGCTGCTTGTAGCTACGGGGTCTTGGGCAAGCCGCATGGCCTCTCTGCCTCAGTGTCCTCATCTGTAAAATGGGATGATTTTACAGGGATATTGGGCCAGGTGCCAATACGTGTAAAGCTTCTAGAACAGTGTGCACGATGGCTCAATAAATGTTAGTATTTTTGCAAAAAGCATGAGGGGTGGGGGAAGGACTCGGGTTAGGGTCCCACCATGACCTCATCACCACCTCTGCCGTCACCTCTTACCCCGCCACCTCCACCATCCTCCTTGTCATCGCCCCCACCACCCATTGTCACATCAGTCCTCACCCAGCCCCCAGGAAGCACTGGCCTGGGACCTGGATGCAGGTGCCTGGAACACCTGCAGCCCCCAGGCCGAGGACGCTGGCCTACACCTGCCCTGGGATGTGCTGACAGCAGCAAATGCCATCAGGGATGCAGCTGGAACTCAGATCAAACTGGGTCGTGGTCACTGTGGTCAGTCTCCAGGCTCTGACCCAGTGATTATTTATTGAATACCTACTATGTGCCTGTCCTGGGGCTAAGTACTTTACATTTATTATCTCATGTAACGTTCACACAACTCCTGAGAGGAAGGCATCATTATTTCTTTTTTATAGACTGAAACAGGGCTCAGAGAAGTTAAGTAATTTTCCCAAGGTCACACAGCAGGTTCAAGGAAGAGCTTAGATTTAAACTCGGGTCTGTCCGACTCCAAAAGGCCCATGATCTTAACCATAATACACCAGTGCCTTTCCACTGCCTACCCATATCCACTTCCCATCCCTAAGTGCCACCCTGGCTAAGAAATCTCCCTAGTTTAGGGGCAGAGGGGGAATAAACGTCCCCCGTCCTCTTGCCACCATCTGCATCCGCTTGCCCTGTGGTCCAAGGCTTGTCCCAGGGCCCGTGCCCTTCAGGGGTGTGCCCTGCAGCCAAGAGTGCCCTGCGGAGGCTCGGGAAGGAGGGCAGCCGGGTGTCTGTGCCTCGGTGTCCAGCCCTGCCCTTGGCCTGGACCTCACCACGCCCTGCCGTGGCCGTCTGCACCGCGCACTTGTGGGAGGCAGCGTGGCCTGGGGAAACGCCCCGGCCCTGCCACTGACTAGCGCTGCGGCCTTCTGGCAAAGGGCTCTCTGCGTCTCAGCGTCCCCGTCTATTAGACGGGATAATCGTCCCTGTGACTTCCGTGCGTGTAACACACACACTCAGAACGAGGCTCGGCACTGGAGGTTCTGAGTAAACGCTGAGCCGTACTCACACTAAGAATTACTGTTTGATTTCCTTCTCTTCGCGACGGATCCGTCCCGTGGCCATGTGTTCGGGACCCCGCCAGTACAGTCCCTGCCCGCCGGCCTCGCTGTGTTGACTCTTTCCTGTCTTTAACCCGTCTGCGGAGACTTGCCTTGATGGCCCTCTGCCAGCATATCTCTGATCACGTCAAAGCCGTCCTTAGGAACTTTCAGTGGCTCCCTATTGCCTCCAACGTAAAGTCCAAACCCCTGAGCCTGGCATTCAAAGCCCGTCCCAAGCAGCCCTCCACCTCCCTGTCCAATCTGACCCCTCGACTGCCCCATGCGACCCCTGTGCTTCCCTGGAAGACACTCACCCACCAGCCCTCACCCCCTCTACCTGCTGGGCTCTGCTCTCGCTCTGACCCTGCCCGGAGTGCCTTCTCCCCCTCTTCTCAGTCTTACTCCTCCTCCAGCTTGAGTTTCACCTCCTCCAGGAAGCCGCCCCTTCACCTTCCCTCCCTGAGCCTCGACTTCCTCATCCATCAAGTGGGTGCTCACTGTGCCCACTTTGGGGCATTTTCACGAGAACTGACTATTCCCAAAGCACAGTAAGTGCCTTGAAAATGGTGGCGATGGTGGGGGCTCTTCTCTCTCAATTCTCTCAACCCCCAGCACTGAGCGGGACATGCCAGGTAGCAACCTGGACAGCTTGAAGCCCCTCAGATGCCCCCGTGGTGAGGACCCCCACCCATGCCCCGCAAGAGCCCTGCTGGGGTCCCTGTTGACTCTGGGATGCCCTGACCGGCCTGGATTTCAAGCTGAATTTGATTTGACCTGTTCTGCGGGGCCGGCCCCTAAACCAAACCATATTCCAGTGAAGCCCCAGTGCCCGGTGCCCCTGGGAGGTGGGGACGGAGCCTGGCTGGGCCACCGCCTGGGGCCACCTTCGCCAGCCCCCGCCCAGCGCCGCCTCCTGAACTAATTCCGTAATCCTGCCTCCCGCCTGGCCCCAGCGGCTCAGGAAGGGTCCCCTGGGCTGCTCTGACCCCACCTTCCTGCCCGGCCCGGATCTGCGGCCCCTCGGCCCCTCACCAGCCCACACCAGGGCCCTGCGGGGTTCTGAAACTCATTTAGGGCCCCCGCTCTGCTGGCTCAGCACCCCTGCCCCCACAGCCCAGCCAGGCCCTGAAACAGGATCCAGATGTTCACCCCCTGTCCCCAGGGTCCCTGGGATAATCCGTGACAGTCTTGGGGCCACAGGGGTGGGCACAGCTGCAGGGACCGCTGGGATAGAGGACAGAAAAAGGGTAGGGGGCTCGTGTCCAGGGTCAGTGGAGGGATAAATAGACACACCCAAACTCAGGCATCTGTTGTCCAATCCACTCCACCCTGCTCCAGAGAGCATCCTCACCTCCCCAGGTGAGGGTGGAAGTTCCCCGTGTGCTGGCTGTGTGACGTTAGGAGAGCTGTGAACATCTCTGAGCCTTGTCTTCCTCACCCGCTAAACGGGCCGTGACCTCCCAGCATTGCTTTGAGACCATGTGGGTGAGGGGTAATTTGGCACATGAGCCTGGCATATAGTAGGTATTCACCAAACAGGCTTGGGCAAGTCCCCTCTTCACTTGGAACCTCAGTTTCTTCATCCGTAAAATGGGGATCATAGTGCCTACCTTTCAGGGTTTCAGAGCTGGCACATATTAATAGTAGGAGCTCGACAGATGGCGGGTGCTCCCCGCTGCCTTCCAGTGTGGCTGCTGGTCTGCACCACGCAGGAGCAAGAGGAAGGCCTGGACTGTGTGGGAGCCCCTCATCCAATGGAGGGTTCAGGGCAGAGAGACCCAGCTCCTAGTGCCAGTTCTGCCTCTAGACAAGCCCCTTCCCCTGCCTGGACCTCAGTTTCCCCATCTGAAACATAAGGTCGGTTGGGTTCATTGCAAGCTCCCAGAACACAGTAGATGCTCAATAAATACGTGTTGCAGGATATTCAGAAAGCTCCCTCGCCTTCTCTCTTCCTCCTCTCCACGCCCATTGGCCCTCCTCCTCCTCTAGCTGTCCCCCAAGTGACTAAGGCACCTGTCAGCCTGACAGCCCTTCCCGCAGACACCCCTGCCGTGCTTTCCTGCCAGTCATAACCCACACTCGGCAGGGGGGAATGAGGACCAGGGACCGGCAGGGAGGACCCACCGGCCTCCCGAGCCCCTGCAGGCACAGGTTGGGTCTCGAGCAGGGGGAGGGACAGGTTCCACACCCACTTCTTACAGGAGGGGGACAGCTCTGTTATTTGTTTTTAATACACAGCCAACGCTTCTCGGTGATAGTCCAAACAAGCTGGGATGACAGAGCCCCTCACCCCCCGCTGAAATGAGTCCCCTGCCCAAGTCCACCCCTGGTATGGCTTTGCTTGTTCCCCTTCCAGATGCCGTTCCGCGCACCCAATACATAAACGCACCTGCAGAAGTTCAGGTTTCGGAGGGTCAATATGTGGGAAATTTTTTTGTGCCATTTTGAAATGTCACTCACTGTATCTTGAAGATCTTTATTTGCCTGTCCCTGTAACTCCAATTCATTTTTAAAAATTCATTCCTAATTTTTACTCCGCAAATGTTTATTGAATACTCGCTAAGGGCCGGGACCAGGGTATGGAGATACATGAGACCCAGACTCTGCTTTTCAGAAACTTACCTGCCAGGAGGGAAGCCAGACATCAAAGTAGGCATTTAAGCACCTGAGCACTGATGGCTGGGGGGTCAGTGCTGGAGTATGAGGGGGGAGGAGACGAGCTCTGCCAGCCCAGCAGGGATGTGGAGGGGGGTGGAGGGTAAGCAGGAGTTTTGTGGGTGAAGAGGAAAGAGCTTTTCAGATAGAGGTCGCAGGGCAGGAAGAAGCATGCAGGTTCCTGGCTCGCGGCAGCCCCATCTCTCGGTGCCTGGGGTGCGTGGAGGGAAGGAGGGGCGGGTTACATTGAGGGCCAGGCTGGGAAGGGCCCAGAGAACCATCATTTCTAAAATCTAAGTGCCTGCTACTTGGCAGGTGTTGTTCTGAGCTTTACCCACATTAACATCTATAATCCTTGCAACCGTCCTAGAAATGATTATTTTTATTTCTGTTTTAAAGATGAGAAACTGAGACACAGAGAGGTTGAGAGACTTAACTGAGGACACACAGCTGCTTTAATCATTTCACTGGATCACAAAGGGGTGGGGCAGTATCCTGTTCATGGCTGAGGGCACTTGTCTGCTTATAAAGGACGCGGGCTGGCAGCTGCCTCATCACAAGGTCGTACAGAGGCCCCACCAGGTGCACCTGCGCTGGTGATGCACCGGGGGGATGGGCGGGGCATCTGCCTGCCGGGACCGCTCATGGGTGTGGCAAGAGCTGCTGAGTCCAGACCACAGAAGGGCCCGGCAGCTAGCGCCGGGGACAGAGGGAAGTGGGGTGGGGGAACTCGCTACGTCTTGTTGCGGGGAGCGGGCGCTTGTCCAGGGACGGTCTCAGAGGAAGCAGTGGGCAGGAAGGGCCTGGGGTGAGCAGCACGATGGTGCTGGTGGTGTAGACCTCTGGTTCTTGCGCTCGAGTTTGCAACAAGCATCACCCGGAGGGCTTCTTAGAACCCAGACTGCGGGAGCCTCAGAGTTCCAGAGTCAGGGGGTCTGGGGAGAAGCTGGACAAGCTGCAGATCAAACAAGTGCCCGGGTGCTGCTGCCGCTGCGACCACCGAGAACCACTGAGCGAGCTAACGGGGGAGGAGAACGGGCTCTCGAAGGGCTTCGCGCAGCCCCTGGCCTAACATTTACCGCTGTGCTCTGTGCCTGGCGTGGTGAAGGTCAGAAAGACCAGGTGTGAGCCCCGGCTCTGCCACAGGCCCTTGGGTGAGCCACGAAAGTGCAGGAACCCGGGCGCGTGCATCTCCAAGAGGGACCATCCCAGCACCTGCCTCGTGAGTTGTCACCAGGATCCATTAAGGTGATGAGTGTCAGGGTCTCGCCTCTGTGCCTGGCATACAGCAGGCCCTCAGTACATGGTGCTGCTGTGACAAGAATTATTAATTGTAAAAATAAGTCTTACTGCCCAGTCCTGTGCCAGGGCCAGAGCGTCCCTGCAGGTCGTGACACACGTGCCCCGTTGACACTGGTAATCCTCCATTTAGAAACAGCTGCATGGTGTCCTCAGCACATCTGGGCAAAAAGGGCCCAGGGAGAGTGTCCACCCCACTTGTCATGTGAGGATGGGCGGGGGTCACCGAATAGGCTGTGTGTCGCGAGGCAGACGGGGTGAGAGCTCTGTTTCACAGCCTTTTCTTGGTTCCCAGCCACTGGTTACATTGAGGCTCGAAGCCGTCTGGATTTTGTTCAGTCTTTTTCCTCCGTTTTTCTTTCTCTGGTACGAGCGACGTCTGCTTTCCTGGGGGAGTTGTCATAACAAGAGGTGACAGCCAAGAGCAGGGCATTTTTCTTCTAGCCTGCCTTCTCCCGTGTATGTCTTGCCTGCTTCTTTAACGGTTTCAAGTTATCGAAGTAACAGAGCGTCCGTTTGGAGAGCGAAAAGAAAATCCCCGTCACTCTCCAGGCAAATTCCACTCACACGTGCGCACCGACCCTCCAGCCAACCTGCTGCGCACGTCAGCGTCTCTGAGACGGTGTCCTAGACTCAGTTTCCTTCCTATGTTACTTGTCTCCTCATTGGAGTATCCACCTCTCCTGCCGTTGTTGAAAATGTCATAGATTCCATCTTAATGGCTGCGGAGTAGCCCGCTGAGTGGAAATACCGTATTTTCCTTAATCACTCTTCTGTTGTTGAACCGTTGGGTTGCTCCCGTTTTAGTTCTCGATCCCAGGCACCTCTGTGGAGAGAGTTAGGCCCCATTATAGGTTTTCCCCTGAGGCTTGGATTCCCAGGACCGGGATCCCCCGGTCAATGACTATGAAGATGTGTAAGGGTCCTGGTTCCCTTCCTGCCCCGCACCTCTCATCGGCTTTATTCTAATATGTAGTTTGACAAATTCTGCCTTTGTAACAGGCAGGGCTTTGACCAGAGACACACAGATTTCACATTCGTTTCCCCTAAAGCATCTCTGAGGTCCCCAAATCCGAAACCGTCAGAACCCAGAGCAAACCGCCTTCCAAGGCATGCGGGATAGCCCTGCCACCGTTGGAGCAGCGTCGTGGAGGGCAGAGAACTGGGCTCCAGCCATTCCCACCCGCCACCCAGGTCTCTGTCACTGTGCTGCTGTGTGACCTTGTGAAACATCTTAGCCGCTCCGAGTTACCTTCCTAGTAGCATTAACCCTTCACCCATCTGAATGTCGGTTGGTGGTTTCCCAAGCTCGGTCCATTTCTAAGAGGACTGTTCACTCGCTCGATCATTCACTCAACAGCTATTTAATTCATGCTGTGTCAGGCTCTGGAATCGATTTCTTATTCCTCACAGTTCCGTCTATACTGGCTGGTTCAACAGAAGAATGAGCTACGGTCAGTCATGGGTTAAAATCCTGTCTCTCTCATGGTTAGTCGTGGGACTTGGGCAGGTCATTGAATCTCTCTGAGTCTCAGTTTTCTCACCTGTAAATCGGGACCAATAATAGTAGCCTGAAAGGTGGCTGGATGGATTAAACGATAGAATGCATGTAGAGTATTTAGAAAGCACCCATCAAATATTAGCTATTGCAATAATTAGTGTTACACTGTTACGACATTGCATAAAAGAATATCAGACAACTTCTAAGATAGTCATTTGTGCCATTTTCAGGACGACGAATGCCTTCACTACATGCAGGTCGTGTGGCTGTAGAGGCAGGAGAGAGGCTGGCACTGCCCAGGGGCCTGCAGGGCGTCTGGGGTCTCGTTTGCCTTCCAGAGCGAGGCAGGCAGCATCTGAGCACCTTCCCGTCCACAGCTTAGCATCAGACTCTAAAACAGGTGAACTGAGGCTTAGAGGGCTTCGGTGTGGACGAGGCAGATTGAACGTCGGAATGAGGCAGGGCCGGGGGAGCATTAGAGTGATGTCATAATTAGGGGTGACAATGTTACAATGTTAGGATGTTAAGAACGACTCAATATCAGAGTGGGTGGGTGTCACAGTAACGGGGAGAACATTATACTAGAAGAACTTTGGCTCTGGAAAGCTGTGAAAGAAGACCTGGCCTTTTGCTGAATCGGTAGACATAAAAAATTCACAAAGAAAATGCGGTTTAACTTTTCTGGGAGATGGTGGTTGTCGTCGTAGATAGAATTTTGAGGGGAAAAGTTCGAAACTGAACTGGCACCATTTTTATACTACAGCATGCATTTGGGAGCAGAATGCAAAATTTGTACGCATTTCTAACATTAAAAAAACATGACCATTGAAATAAAGGTTGGTCAAGGGTGGGCTGTTTGGGGTTATTTGCCCACCCGAGTGCCCTGGGCCTGGCAGTCACAGCTCCTTGCCCCTGACTTTGGGAGGCTTGTGGAAATATGTGCAGACCAGTCCCTTCATTCTAAGGTGAAGATGTGGAGGCCCAGAGACAGTGAGTGACCTGGCCAAGCCACGCTGGGGCTTCGCAGAACCAGGAGTGGAGTCTGACCTCCTTGTCCTCAGCCTCACTGCCCCGCTGTTCCCTGGGTCACGGTCTGACCAGAGGCCAGGCGGGTGCTTGGTAGCCCGGCTCCCTGTGCTTGACACCGGTGGATTCTGCCTTGGAGCGAAGCTAATTCTATGCGTGTCTCACTTAACCTGCTAGCTATTGACGGCCTTTGCTTCCTAGGACATATCTTATTTATTTATATATTTTTGCTAAGAAAACAAATAGTTGGGAAAAGGTGGTCATCTGGTCTACCTAGAACACACACTTGAGTATAGCAGGTTTTTAGAGCTGGGAAGCCTGGGTTCAAATCCTGGCTCTGCCTCTTCCCAGCTGTGTGATCTCGGGCAAATGACGTAACCTCTCTGTGACTCAGTTTCCCCATTTGTTAACTGAGGTTGATATTAGCCTCATAATATTGTTGTGAGGATCGATGAGATAGGAGCCTAAGCACAGTGGCTATGACCGAGAGTGGCGTTTGATAAACATCACTGTGATCGTCTCTTTCCTTCCTGCTGCCCCCCAACTCCCCCGACCCCCACTCACACACATGTTCATCTTTCAATACCCTGGTGTCTGTTTCAGGCATAGAAACTTCACTCGCCCCCACAGACCAACACGTTTCTGAGTGAGGAACATTTGGGGGCTTGGGCTTTTCTTAATGAACTGGAAGAATTTTTTTTTTAAGTATCTCAAAATCCCTCAGCAAGCTGGGAGCCAGCGCATAGGAAGGGAAGTTCGTACCTGCTGAAAGCCTGCCGTGCCCTCTCAGAGTCAACTCTCACGGCCTCCATGCGGGAGAGCGTTATTACCTTCGTCCTACAGATGAGGAAACTGAGGCACTGACACCGGTTACTTTGGCCAAGTTCAGAAAGCGAGAAAGACATGGAGATTACATTCTGATCTAGTCCTAAAACCCGTTGTCCTTCCACGAGGACATCCCATTCTGCGTTCTGAGCTGGAGTGCGACCTGGTCTTCACCTAGCCCTGGGCCAGGGAGGAGACTGGGGACGGTGGCGGGGCAGGAGGGCGTCGGAGGAAGAGGACGTGTCCCAAGTTCGCGAAGCCTCACGAAGTACCTTCCGAACAAGCGGCCGGAAGACGCGGCGGTGGGTCTGGACTTGCTTCGGCGGGTCCCTGCGCTGGTCTGGAATACCCGGTTACTCCCCCTGTGGAGTGTCGCGTGACTCCCCGGTGAGTGGTGTCCGCCAGACAGGCAGTCGCACCAGGGGACCAAGTCAAAGCATGGAAAACAAAAGCAAATGTGCTAAGCAAAAGGCAGAGGGGCGCTAAACGGCATCTTCTTGACGTCTCTCCTCCGGCTTCGTTTACGTCTCAAAGAGAAGGCAGGAGGAAACCTGGCCAGGCCAGACCAGCCCGGGATGGGCCTGAGCAGCAGCCAGGCAGGACACAGCCGGCCAGAGAGAGAGTGAGACCGCACCGCAGACTGGAGCCGAGTTCTGGGTCAGCACACGGGGTGGGGAAGGCCGCCCAGGGCGTGACAAGTCAGGACAGGAGGCTCAGGTCAAGACCAAGGGCGAAGGAAGAGCTCTGGTTTTAGGTACTCAGGATGCAGATCCAATGTCCCAGGAGATCCACCCAAAGTTCAGACCAACGGCATGGCTTGTTCAAGATGGCGGGTTTACAGACACAGGGCAGGGACGGATTAGGGTAGGAATGACCTTCTGCAAGGTCACTTGGCTTGGGCAATGAACAGAGAACTCCATCCATCTAGTTCTGTAGCTAAGACCCACCGGCCACCTCCCCTGTCCCTTCCTTCTGAACCCCAAAGCTCCATGGGGCTGGCTCACGCCACAGGCAGTGGCTGGCTGTTCATGCTTTCGTCTCTAGCCACAAAGAGACAACAGAATGGAAAAATAATTAAAAAATAAGAGTGGAGGTTGAGGGGGGTGTGCCTTGGCAGGCGGGAGGGCTGGGGCTCGGGGAGCGATTTCCAGAGAGGAGCGGGATGGAGGGTGGGAGCGGTTGGCGTCGTGATAACCAACAGATGCGATTCTGCAGATAAGCGTAGCAACTTAGATAAATCTCGGGCTTTGGAGGTGGGCGCCGGCGCCCCTCTCCTCCGTCTGCCTTTTTTCAATTTTATCTCTGAGCCGAGGGAGGGGGAGGGCAGGGAGGGGGGCCAACTTCATCTTCGGGGACTTTGGCTTTTCTTTTTAATGTGTTTTTCCCAGAAGGTGGGAAATGCCAACACACACTCGGAGACCTAGAAGGCGGCCTATGTTTTTTAAAAAGCGGCAGACAAAAATCAAAATATTTGAAAATGTATTTCATGGTAATTATGTCATATTTCATGGGCTGGTGCCACTACTGAAAGAGAGGCTGAATGCCTTAATTTGTATAGAAATTGTAATCATTTGTTCATTTCAAGGTGAAAATTGCATTTTTTAATTTAAATTGTATCCTGCATGATAGTCTATTATCTAGTAAAATTGTCTCCATGTCTGAATGCCTTATATGCGGCTGCAATGCTTGTTACAAATCCGCTTATATTCATAAAAGCAGGTGGACATCTCAGGAAATGGAAGCCGTTGCGTGTGGGTGCGTGTGGATGCGTGTGGGTGCGTGTGGCCGCGGTGCTTCTTCTTGGCCATCTCTCGCGCCCGCCTTCCTGGCCACGCGCCCCCCACTTCCGACTCGCGTGTCAGCATCCCCAGGTCTCCTTAACAGACCGTAATTTGTTGCAGTAAATGAAGAGACTGCACAATGTGGAAGGACGAACCCTGGACTGAGGCAGCGCTGGGCAGGACTCTGCCTCTAGGGGGTTGCAGCCCCTGGCAGGTCGCGCCCGGATGCCCTCGCTGGGCCATCTCCAAAGTTAGAAGCTCGACCTCCTCCAGGTGAGGGTTCTGCGCCCACGTGGCCGCAGAGTGGTAAATCGCCTGGCTCTGACTCCTGGTTTCGCCGCTTGCTGGCTGTGTGATCTTACCCAAATTCCTCAATCTCTCTGGGACTGTTTCTTCCTCTTTAAAACAGGATAACAACAAAGTCTACTTCATACGGTTGTTACCAGCCAAATCCTCCTGCCACCTGTCCATACGGCCCCGGAGCTGAGTGGTTTGTGCATTTTTTTAATGGTTGAAAAAATAAATCAAAGAAGAGCAATGTTTTGTGACATGAAAGTGTGTGAAATGCAAATTCAAGTGTCCATAAAGACAGTTTTACCGGAACGCAGACATGCTCATGTGTCTGCATGTGGCTTCTCTCCTGCTGCAAGAATCAGAGTTGAGTGATTGTGACAGAAATTGGGTGGCCCGCAAAGCCCAAAGTACTTGCTAACTGGCCCTTTACGGGAAAAGCTTGCCAACCCCTGAAATAATGTAATAAAGCGCTTAGCCCAGTGTCCGGCACGGGATATAAGGGAGTTTGGGTGTTAGGAAGAGAATCAATCAACCGGTGTTTATGTGAAAGTTCCCATACGCCCAGCTTATACTGGTGCACACTAGAAAAAGACAGAAAATTTCTCTTTGGGAAAAAGCCAGAATTGGGGCTCTGTTTCCCCAGAGAAACTCAACCCAGAGTTTTCCTGGAAATTTCGTGAACTATTTTTTTCAACTCTGGGATGTCAGAGGAGCTCTGGACCAGGAGTTGGATGCTGTCATTTACCCACTGACTCTGGACCTCAGTTTCCCACCTGTAAAATGGGTCCCTTCCAGCAAAATGTATGACTGTGAATACCCCATACCCCATGTCAATGGCCAGAGTGTTCCTAGTGCAGAGTAGCTGCCAGGAATGGTTAATGTCTTCCTCTCCTTTCTCTGGAGTAGAGTCTCTTGGTCATTGCAGGACCTTGTTTAGAAGCATCTACTACCCATTTTTTTTAGTTCATTCATTCATTCACTCATCCAGCAATTTCCAAGCATCGCCTATGTCCCTGGCATGGTTTGGGGAAGGCTCCATTGTGGGCCTTCGTAATGGCGCCCTTTGGCAAAAGAGAAAGAAAACCTGCACTCGAACTCTACCTGAGTGCCCTTTGGTGAGTGACTTCATCTCTGAGCCTCAGTTTCCCCAACCAGAAAATGGAACTAATAATTTCCCTCTCCCTCACAGGATTATGGGAAAGGATTCAAAGAGATGGTGTGTGTCACAATTC
>CAUYSK010038132.1:0-35074 GCA_963575035.1 Avahi laniger | reverse complement strand
TGTTGACCCAGCTCCTTGGGCGGCTGAGACTTTTGGTTTGCTTGTGTCCAGGATTTTTTGGTTGCTGTGAGCTCGGCTGACCCCACGGCACTCGCGCCAGGCAAGAGAGTGAGACTCTGGCTCAAAAAAAAAAAAAAAAAACATAACTGCAGGCCATCTTTGGCAGGCAACCTTGAGACTCTAGGATTAGATCTCAGACCTGGATGGTAGTTTAAGACCTTGATGCTTGAAGCAGCATCAGTATCACTGGAAGTTTATTCTAAATGTGGAATCTCAGGGCCCATCCAGATCTAGTGAATGAGAATTCACATTTTACCAAGATCCCTGGGTGCACATATTAAAGTTTAAGACATTGGCAGGGGCTATTGAGTATAAATGAATACACCTTGTATTGTATATTAAAGAACCTCCCAGGGACTCCTCTCCTGCACCCACCTCTTCTACCATCCTGGAGAGAAGAAGGACAGACCACGCTCTCTTTTCTTTTTATATTTTGATGGAATCTTACTGACTCAAAGGTTGCCATAAAAACCTCTACTTGCTGGGTGTGCTGGTTCACACCCACAATCCTAGCACTTTGGGAGGCTGAGGTTGGACGATCACTTGAGGTCAGGGGGTTGGGCAACATAGTGAGAGACACCCCCCACCCAGTGTCTACAAATATTTAAAAAATTAGCCAGGTGTGGTGGCACGTGCCTGTAGTCCCAGCTACTGAAGAGGCTGAGGCAGGAGGATCCCTTGAGCCTGGGAGATTGAGGTTACAGTGAGCTAGGATCGAACCCACTGCACTCTTGCAGCTTAGGTGACAGAGACCTTGTCTCAAAAAACAAAACAACAACAACAAAAAAGAAACAAAACAAAACAAAACCCAAAATCCTCTGCCAATTCCCTGACTATATCTCACCATCCCTCCCTGGGCAGCATGTTCCCCATCCCCCAGACCAGAGCAGCCTCCCCAGCTACAAGCTCTGCACGAAGCAGATGGAAAATGAGAGAAAGGATTTTCCTTCCTGGTTCTCCATTCCTTTGTCTAAAAAAGTGTGCTTCATTCGCTTCTATTTTTAATTTCCTGCTGGTTTTAGTCGTCCCATCTTGCTGACCAGAGGGAGGAGGGGAAGGGGTGGAAGTGCATAGAACCCCCTTCCAATCCCAGAAGGCCCCAAGCTTGGCTGGGAAGGCCCAGAGTGTGGGCTTGTCACAGGTGTGGGGAGGAGGAGGCCTTAGAAGCCTGGCAGAGTGAGGCTTGGGAGCATGGGAAGTCAGGGGCAGGAAGGGTCCAGCAGACTTGATTGGACTGTAGGCGATTTTCCCAGAGCTCTAGAAGGCAAACACCCAGCCCACCTGAGCCCTGAGTGCTCCCTCCACAAAGCCAAGTCCTGACAAGAGGCTAGTGGAGTTCCACCTCCAATTCTTCCCAAATCCACACAAACCCCGACTCAACCATCCCTCCCAGATCCTGGATCTAGGGCTGGAACGCTGCCGGCTTTTAGGCAAGTTGCTTACTCTCTTTGAACTTCAATTTTCCTCGTCTATAAAGGGGACGATAAAAATATCACCTACCTCACAAGGAGGTTGCTAGGAATAAATCAGTGCTTTTAAAGTCTAGCGCAGTGCCAGGCACACAGCAAACACTCACTAATGCTGTTTGTTAATATTATCGTTAGTATATTTTCCACCCGGGTCGGTGCAGCCGCCCCTGCGCTCCCGGAAGGGTGCCTCACACAACCCAGGCTCCCAGAGCCTCAGCTCAAGGCGCCTGTCCCCGCGCAGCCCCTAGAGGGCGCCCAGAACTCACTTGTCCTGGTTTTCTGTGACCAAGTCCCAGGTCTGGCTCCCACTTCTGGATGGCTCTTGAGTCGCCGCCACCGCCTACAGCTTTTTGGGTCTTGTGGCTCCTCCCGTAGCAAAAGAATAAATGTGGGTTCTGGGACTACAGGGCGGAAAAAGGGAGGGGCAGGAGCAGCCCCACCAAAGCCTCCCTCTAAGGACGAATACAAAGGGGGTGGGGAGATCACGGGAGGGGGGGGGTTCTCGCCCCCCTCCCCGCCCCCTGCCTCTCCTCACAACCCTCACACCCTTCTCTCACACACAAGGAGGCTGGATTTCCGCAGGCTTGGAGGAGGCAGTGGCAGCAGCTGGATTTTCTGGGCCTTGTTAGCTAGGGTCCTGGCTGGAATCCAGGATGGCTTGCTGTCCCTAAGTCCAGCTTCAGGCACATAGGGTCCTGTCGCCTGCCAAGCTGCAGGGCTGGAAGCTGAAACAGTGGGAGGAAATCCCCACTCCCAGGCCCCTAGGAGTTGAGATTGGTCCTCCCACTTCTGGGCTGGGGAGGGGGGAGGAAGGAGGGGTGCCCATAGGGTAACTGCCTTACAGGAGCTGGCCCCAATGGGCGTGAGCTTGTGAGAGTTACAGAAGAGCCAGCAGTGAAGGTCCGGTGTGTACGTGTGTGCCTGTCACTGCACACCTATAGCTCCTCTTGTGTAACATTGCACACCCTGGATGTTGCACAGTTGGAGGGGATAGGTGAGGTTGTACACAGCAATGCAGGCTGTAAGGGGAGCGATGTGAGTTGTACCCACCCTTCAACACAACATTGGTACCCCTTCACTCCCTTGAAATCACCCTCCCCCACCAGCACCACCCCCACCTCCCACCCCCACTGCCACTCGTAGTCATCCCACACACCATCTTTAGCGTCTGCTCTGAGCTCCTTGGAAAACCCGACCTGGCTTCAGCGTTCTCTCACGCAGCCTATTCCTGTCAGAGTCCCCAGAATAAGAAATTCTACAGCCCAGGGTGCAGGCGGAGAGGGCTCCCTGCGCCAACCAGGCCAGGGCTGAATGGGGAGCTGGAGGCATTGGACTGGTCATCTGAGCCAGGCAGGAAAAGTGGTGGCAGCTCCTGCCAGTGGCCTCGGCACAGCCTTGCTGTGGGACTCCAAACTCAGCAGATCAGGGAGGGCCGAGGGAGCAGGACTCGGGGCTGTGTGGGAGTGACACATGTGTGAAAGTGGGTATGAGGGGTGCAGGAGGAGCAAGGCATAAGGAAGGGGGTGTCTCCTCCCGAGTCTGAGCTGAGGGGCCCTTAGAACAGCTCCAGGGCCACAGCCCAGCTTGGCTGCAGAGCTCCAGCTGTTTGGCCCTGCACAGCCCAGAGGGAGGTCCCTGCTTAGTTGTTTTATGCACCTGAAACCTACCTTGCCCACCTGCAGGTCACTCACACACTACCAGGGCACCCATCTGAGTTCAGGCCCAGGACAAACCCCACACCTGCCTTACAGTGGGGGCACCACTGGACAGCCAGTGCTCAGGAGGTACCCACAGCCCTTAAGCACACATGCCGCCACACAAAGGTGCTATTATAGTTAACTGGTTGAGCCAGATTCTCCATGTGCCGTCCACCACGCATCACAGGGCCTCTGGGACCCCAGCCCTGACTGAGTTCAGGGGCCCACAAGCAGCCACCCACTCAGCCACAGCACCAGATCTGAGCAGCAGGGCTCCCCGGTTGGGGAAAATTGGTCAGTGCAGTCTGCTCACTCAAGCCAAGGAAGGAAGCAGGCCTTTCTGCCCAGACAGGTTTGTTAATTCTCTTTTGCACCTCAACACCCAATTATTATGATTTGTTTCTTTTCTATTTTTGAAGAAAGACTGGTCATTTCCGGTAGGGGCTGTGGAAGACCGGGAGTTTTGAGCTTTCTGTTGTGAGTAGTTGGCCTTGAGCGTGACACTTAGAATCCCACTCCCTTCCAGCCTTCGCCCCACTTCGTGTGGAGTGTGCCGGTCCAGCCGCCCAGGGCAGGCCCGGCGAGGTGCGTCCTTTCTCCGCTGCTGCGGCGCTCGGCGCTCCGCTCGGCGGACGCGGGATTCGTCGAGATTCGGTCCCAACGAATTCCAGGCGGAGAGCTGGGAGTCCTGCACGGTCACCTTGGCCCCAGGGGTCCCAGCGTCTCCGGGAGTCTGGCACCCATGGGAGGCCTAGCCTAGGGCCTGGGAGTGTCGTGGGGGCCCCCACCCCAAGAACGCACGAGCCGGGGCGCAGCGAGCGCGGGGAGCAGGCGAGCGGTATCCGGAAAGCTCGGTGGCCGCCTCCTCAGGGCGCCCGGGCCGCAGCGCTGGGGAAGATCCAGGCATGTGGAATTCGGGCCCTGCGTGAGTCCCCAACAAACTGGCAAGGTCGGAGAGCAGCGGGACAGAGGGCCTACATCTGCCCGCACAGTCATGAGGGTGAACCCTAGGTTGTTCCTGAAGATCCGGGGAGGTAGGAGGTACTTTCGGGAGTGCTGTGTCCAACTTTGCTTGAGTTGTTTCTCAGGAGCGGGTGAAAGCGGGGGTAAAGAGCTCAGCCTTTGGAGCCAGTTACGGGCTGTTGTGTTTGGGCTGGGCGGCCGCTCCCCATCCCTACCCCAGCTCCTCTGTTAGTCTATAGCCAGAAAACATCCGGGGCCCTCCGGGCACAGCAGCCTCTTGAGGCGGGCTTGGGAAATTGGGAGGCGGGAACAAGGTCCAGTCTCCCCTGAGGTCCTGCGCTCTGGGATGGTGCAGCCGGGAGCTACCGACTGCGACCAAAAGACGCAAACCGAGGAGAGAAACCGCACCCTGCGAAAAAGACACGTATTGGAGGGCTCCAGTCGGGCGGGAATGGAGGGGACAGCCAGACCTGCTTAGGTAGGAGATGAATTCTGAGGTTCTGCGAGGCCATTTCCGGATTTCGCTGTGCCTGGCGCAAGGTGTGGCAGCCACCGGGTGACCTGCCGCAGACCCGCGCTGCGGGCAGAAGCCGCTCCCCACACCCAATGAGGCCGAGGCACTTGTGGGATTGGGGCGGGGAGGTCTGCCAAGTTCTTTGAATCGGAACCTTCCTGTCTTGCTAAGGTACAAGGATGACCAAACCCACCCTCGCTCAGCCAAATTGCCCCCTGTGCTTCTTTGGATTGGAGGTTGCTGTGCTCTTTGTCCCTGTATCACAACCCCACATGGCTGCCAGGCAGGAATGAAGGACAGTGGCTCTGATGGTTTGGGTGGCTCCCCCCACCCTTAGTCTCTGTGCACACATCTCTGTAGACCTGTGCAAGCTGCACACCTACTAACTTCTAGTTTCTAACCACAGAGTTCTCTCACTATTCCAGAAAACGCCTCCTATCCCCCCCACTCCAACTCACCGGCAGGATGGTGAGTTCCCCAGACCACGCACCACCCAGCTTCTTCTAGAAAGGCAGACCCAAGTTAGTTTCGTTCGTCTAGGATTGGTCTAATAGGTCAGGGACTAGATATAATGGGTGTATGTGTACTGTGCCTGCTGTTCTGCTCCAAAAGTGGTCTGGGGATTCCCTGGAGGCCCCCAGGAAGTCACTTCTTTAGATCCCTGTAGACCAGACTAGTGCTGGGAGGTCCCACTTAGAGCACCAGAGAGGATCCTCACTCTAATTCCTGATCCAGCATGCGTTAGTCTCTGCAGCTTTCTGTTAGGGTCCTAGAACCCCAGAACTCCTAGCAGATGCTGGTCTGTCCACAATGTATCTGCACTAGACTCTCGCCACCACACACACCACCAGTGCACCATTGTACCCACTCACATGCAGCCGCACACACTCACTTGCAGGGACAGTCTCTCACAATGATCCACACTCCCCACATTCGCTCCCCCAATTATATCCTGTCACACGCGAGTAAATACAGTTAAAATACACAGCTCACACATGATTACATCTCACAATTATACGATTAACGATGATCCACATCATAAACATTCACACATTAAACAAAAAATAGATTTGCCAAGAAAAACTAATACGTATGCTCACAAATATTAACCTGGTATATGCACAATCACAAAAATGGGTGATCACGAGATGACCCAAAAAGACAGTCACATTCACACACAATTACGCATACACCACTACAAGCCCGTGCATACAGTGATAGTTTCGATTTGCAACTTAAGCAGAAACAAGCGTTTATGTACAAGAATTGCAAACATACTTAAACACCATTAGGAGCCTTCGCTATCAGTAACATCCTGATTGCCCACACAGTCACAAACACATAATTCTCACACCCAAAGAAATCCACTTCCTCTCAAGCACTAGCAATCCCAGGCTTTCTCTCCTCAGCTCTGCCTTCTCTGTTTGTCCTTCTTCTTTCCTCTCTTCAGAGCCTGAGAGTCCTGTTCCCCATATGTCCCCCAAGCTCAGGTACTAGCGGCTGCCTCAAAACACCAGCTCACACCAAACCCAAAGAGCTGAAAAACAGTGGCTCGGCAAGGAGCAGGCAGTCCTCACTCCGGATCCGGAGGGTTTTATTATTTTTTTCACATAAATTACACAAGCACTCTATAAAATGGTTACACAGAAAACACCTTATAAGTGCATAACTTAACCCCTCCCCCTCCAACAGGATCTGGAGAAACGGACTGTGTGGAAACCTGTCTGTGCATACGTACCTGGGTGCGGGTGGGACGTGTGGTGGGGGCCCGGCAGGCCGAGTGAGGCTGTTGTGGCTGTCGTGTGTATGGGGGGGGCAGTGGTGTGTCACAGTGTGGCCGTGGACTCATGAGGGAGGAAGTGCCATGCTGTTCCGAATGAGTATGGGTCACCCCGGCTCATGTGTGATAGTGAGGGTTAAGGGTGGGAAGGCTATGACTCTGTGCGTGCATGACACTCTGCCATAGATCCCTGTGTGATTCTTGGGTGACACCACGAGGGACGATGACATTGCCTTTGTGTGTGCCTATGGGTGTCCATGTTTGATGAGAAGTGGGACACAGAGAGGGAGTTTCCCAGGGTAAGTTCAGATGGCAGCCCTGGGGACCCCAGAAGCTCTTTCTCCCCCACTTCCCTCGCCTCTCTCTCTTGGTCCCACATTAAAAATTAAAATGAAATAGACGCAAACTGAGAAGACTGACAGTTCCGGGAGGGAGTGGGACCACACAGGTGTCTAGGAGGGGGTCCCAGGTCCCTATCCTGAACCCTCTTCCACCAAAGAGAAAAGTGTCAGCTTGAGAATGCGGGCTGTGTGAGAGTCTCGGTGTTCCCCTCCAGAGTAGGCAGTCCAAGGCGGGAAGGAGTGGGGGAGAGTCCTGGCTCTCAGGCCTTGAAGACCCCTGACTAGGTCTGAGGTCCCACAGGGCAGAGTGGGCAGGCTCACTCGCAGGCCGATGCCACGGACGTGACACTAGTGATCTTAGTTGAGTCATCAGACCATGGCTGCAGATTCTGCAGAGCGAAGAGCGACGAATTGTGCACACACAGTGGGTCGGCGGGCAGCGGTTGTGCCAGGCTCTTCTGGAAGGCCTCCTGCTGCAGCTGCAGGAGGATACGGTTTGCCTGCTGCCTCTCAGCCTCTCGCTCCTCCGCAGTCTGCCGTCTGCACCAGGAACAAGCCATTACCTGCCAGGGCACGGACCCAGCTCCCACGAAAGCCCCAGCTCCCCTGTGCACTTCCAGGAGATAACTTGAGCGAGTACTGTTCCTCTTTGCAGCCCCCAACTCCAGTTCAGGCCCCTTTAATGCATTCCCTTCTCTTGAGGGTCTCAACTCTGACAAAGACTAGAAACCCCCAAAGTGAATGGAGCTGAGGTCTCCCGGAGGAGCAGTGGGAAAGTCTGTGATGCCCAAACAGCTGGGACTCCTCACCTATGCACAGCGCACACACTCCCACCAGCCTCTCAGGGCTCAGCCAGGGGCAGGATGGCATCTCACCTCTCCCCAGCCCGGAGGGAGACCAGGCACTTCTCAAGCCCGAGGGGCCTCACCTTCCCCACAAGTGCAGGGCAGAGAGACAAGGGCCAGTGGATACGATCTGCCTTACAGGACCTCTCTTCTCTCCTGTCTTCTGTCTGCGAACCTCACCCAGATCTTGGGCCTCCTGTGCGGAACCCTGTGCCCAGGCCGGGCTCCCACCGGACCCACCGGCTTCCTCCCAGGCGGTCCAGGGAGGCAATGACTCACTTATTCCATTTAATGCTGCTCCTCCACTCTGTCAACTGAGATCAAACGTCTGTCTCTAAGGTGGACAGACCTAATGGGAGTCCCCGGGGCCTCTAGAAGCAATTTGTAGGCGATCGATGAAGCTGCGTGAAGCCTGCAAGGGCCTCTTCCAGTGGCAGCCACCCCTTCTTGACTTTGGTTCTATGTATCTTTCTGTCTCTCATCTTCCCCTTCTTTCTTGCATTTCAAACTGACTGAGTGTTTCTCTTCCTTTATGCTTTGTTTTATCTCTTGTTTTCTCACACCCGCCACCCCCTTGATTCTCTCTGAATTAAGGGAATTTGTTTGAAACGAAAATGGCAGTTCTAGTCGTCCCTTGCTTTTCTTTATGATTAATAAGACTTCTTCAGGCTGCCTGTTTTTCCTCCATTTTTCCCTTGATTGGGTGTCTTTGTCTTTCCCTTTGTGTTTCAGTTTCTCTCTTTGCCTGCTGCTTTTTGTCTCTGTGTCCCCTCTCTCTGGGGGGCCTGCCTGGCTCCCTCCCCTCCACTCAGCCTCAGCCTCTCCTAGGCCTTGGTCATACCAGTGCCCCAAGCCCCAGCTAGTCCCTTATTCCCTCTTTCGCTTTCCAGGGGTCTGAAATCACGTCCCCCACCTCTTTCCCAGCGGCAGGAATGTTGGGGGGCGGTAGACTCCGGGGGCCATGGATTCCTTTGTGGTCCCAAGGCGGAATCCCAGGCAGATTCCTCGCCTTCATTCAGAAAGAGAGGAAACTCCAATTCCTTCCTCCTGTCCCAAGGCCCGCCCGGCCCGGCGCCGCGCCGACTTCGCCCAGACTCCTGCTCTCCCCTACGTGGAATAAGCTAGGAGAAACTCCCGCGAGTGTGGAACTGAGTGTGCGGGCCACATGTGCGGGAGGGTGCAGGGGTGCGGAGGGTGCAACCGGAGAAAGCGCTAGTGTGTGCGCAGAATAAGGCTGCTTAGGAGTGCGTGGGACGCTTCTTGTCGCTGAGGGCAAGGGGAGGGGAGAGCGAGAACGAGAGAAGTCGAGGTATATTCATGTGAAAAAAGTGTGTAGTTAACTAGTTTGGGCTATGTGACGGGAAGATGTCTGTTTTTCTCACACACACCCATCTGCTCCTAATTGATTCCCCTTTCACTGGGACCCGCGAAACCCCGCCGCAGCCGGCGCAGATTGATTTTCCCGTCGCAGGGTGGGGGACCGGCTGCGCAGAGGCCGGTGTCTGGGGAGGAGGCTCAGCCTGCGGCGGGGGGCCCCAGACGGTCTGGCGGGAGCCCGGCTGGAGCGCTGAAACAAGGCGCAGGACATGTCGCCTGCAGTCCTCGGGACAGAGGACTCCACGAGCACGAGTCTGCGCAAACAAAAAGCTCCCCAGAACCCACTGAGCCCGGAGTGTGGACTCCATGGAGAGCTCTAACCCGCCTGTTTGTCCAAGCGGTGGCGACTAGCCGCGTCTACACGGGCACAGAGTGTGCTGGCCGGAAAGCCCTGAAGCCTCCGGTAAAACAGAGCCCATCTCTCCAGCCCCTTCCCGGCTACCAGCCTCGGTTGCTTCCAGCTCCCGGCGAGCCTAGCAGGAGCCCGTTCCTCCGAAACGACCAGAAACCCGCCCGTAGAGCGGAGCGGAGGAAGCGTGCGGGCCCCAAGAGGGGCCCCGAGCCGAGAGCTGCCCGAGCCTGGGCCCCGCGGCCCGCCCGCCCTGCTTGCTCACCTCCACTTCGTCCTCCGGTTCTGGAACCAGGTTTTGACCTGCGCGTCGGTCATTTTGAGCGCCTTGGCCAGGGCGGCACGCTCGGCCGAGGCCAGGTACTTCTGGCGGTGGAAGCGCTTCTCCAGCTCGCAGATCTGCAGGCGCGTGAAGGATGTGCGCGGCTTCTTCTTCTTGGGGGGCGTCCGGTTCTGATAGGGGTGACCTATACGGCGTGTTACAGTGAAGGGTGAGAGGGCCACTGGAGCGGGAGACAGACAGACGGCAGAGGCAAGCGGCAGAGCGTCAGGAGGCGTCCCAGGCCCAGCACCCCGCGAGTCAGCGAGCGCAGCGGCTGGACCCCGCAAGCAGGGCCGCGATCCTCGCGTCAGCCCTCAACGCCAAGCCAGCGGCGGGAAACGGCCCGTCCCGCCCGTCAGGCCGACGCCGCCCCTACCACCGAGGCCTCCGTAGCCCGGGGCTCACAAGAGCCCAACTCTCCTGAGCCCAACTGCCTCCCGCTCCACCCCCCAGCCAGCGGCAGTCTAAGGCGAGCTAGTGGTCCCAGCTCCCCCTGCCCCAGGCCTCCAGACTCAGAGAAGCCGCCCAACAGTAGCAGAACAAGTGTGTTCCAGGCCCCTGACTCTGGGTCCTGACTTGAGCCTCCATCACACAACAGCACAGACAGACACATAGCACACAACAGGCACAAACTTATAGATCTATACACCCAAACAGGCCAAAAGACTTAGACAAGCACAGGCACAAGCACAGGACATTGGGCAACACAGGGCCATAGCTACACACTCCCTGGGAACCTCTTTCATCCCTGAAACAGGAATAGGGCAGGCTGTGGCTCCACGCGGTAGGTCCTATGGTGATTACTTTTCACCAGAGACCCAGGACCAGTGGGATTCCTACTGGGCATTCTAGCAGAGCCTTTCAAGACTGGCCTGGCCTAGGTGGGGTAGTGGGCTGGGCACTAGGCCCTGCCTCTCCTGCCTCGAGAGAACTTGGGTTGAAGCACTGGGGCCCTGGGAGTGAGGGTGCTTCCTGAAGACCCAGAGCAAAGCAGCAGTTTTGCTTCTGACCCCACTTCTGCCATGGCCCCAGAGTTTGGTTAGAGGCTCCAGCAGCAGTTTCCCTGCCTGTGCTGCCTGGAACAGGAGCCAGGAGCCTCCTGGCCCAGTGTCTACCTCTCAGCTGTTTCTCCCACAGCGGCTACATGCACCCGTTATCCACTGTTGGGCACTGAGTCCCAGCCTGGAGTCCCAGTGTCCTTGGGCAGTGGCCTGTGCCTCCTCCCTCCTGCCTCCTCTCTCTGAGGACCGGCCTGCGAGCGCGGGCTTCCCAGAGGCGTTTGAAACCCTGGCCTGGCCGGAGGATCAGGGTCTCAGATCTGGGGAACGGAAAGGAGAGTAGGAAGTGAGGACTAGGAGAAGGGGCCGGCGGGTGAGCGGGAGCTGAGTGACCTGCTGAGAGTGGAAACGGTAGCAGAAGGAGCCAGGCAAGCGGAGGAAGGCACTGAGCAGACAACAGGGAAGGGCGGCAGCCTGCCACCACCTAGGGCTTAATCGGCCCGGGGAGTAGTCCTCCTGCCACCGCCACCAATCGATTGCCCGTGGCCGGTGCATTATTCACGCCAGAGATAACAGAGCTGGGCCTGGGGGAGGACGCCCAGCCCGGACAGAACAAATATTAAGAGCGAGCTGTCCCGGGCGGCTCTGCCCTGTTCTGTCACCGACCCGGACGAAGCCTGCAGTCCGAAAACAGCTCCCGCCAGCTCTGCGGCTTTACTTGGGCTCCGGGCCTCTGCCAGGCCCGGCAGCAGGGCAGGCACTGGAGCTCGGAGCGCGAAGTGCATGTGTGTGTAGGGGACCGCAGGTGGGGGAACCTGATCTTGTGTTTGATTCTGGGGCTTGCTGCCTCAGTCAGAGAACAGCAACTCGTATGGAAGAAATAGTTTGTTCACACTGCACCCCTTTCTCTGAGATTTCTGAGCCCCAAACGCCGTTAGAAGGTAGTCCTGAATGTACGGCCCACTTCACTCTGCCTGACCTGACCCAGGGATCTCCAGGCGGGGCCAGGGAGAGTTTCTCTGAGCAGAGGTTCTACAGGAGAGACAGAGGGGTCCAGGTTGGGAGAACTCTTCAAGCATGGCGATTCTGTGATCACAGAATCGGGCAGGCAGGTGAACTTGGAGAAAGCACCAAGAGGAGCTGGGCGACCGGGCGCGCAGAAGGGGTTGCAGGGAGCCACGGGCCAGGGAGGGTAACACAGAGCCCAGGCTGCGGCCAGACAGGGCGCGCGCAGGCCGGACTCACCTGTGAACCTGTCCTTTGTGTATCTGCGGTTACTCTCCATCCAGGGGAAGGTGAGGCCAGTGAGGTTGTTGACACCAGGCACGGCAGGCACAGAGGGCACGGTGGGCAAGCCAGTGGCCAGGGGCTGGGGATGGGCCACAGCTCCAGCTAGTGGCCTGTGCGCCGGCACCCGGATCACCCCCGCAGCGCTCAGCGACCCTCCGCCACCGCTGCCGCCGCCACCGCCGCCACCAGGACCGGGGCCGCCCGCCAAGGCCATGTTCACGTTGTAGGAGCCGGCCAGTGGACCCATGCTGCAGGCGCCGCCGCCGCCAGCTGGGCCGCCCGGGCCGCCTGGACCGCCAGTACCGTAGGCTCCCGCACCCCCGGCCCCCGCCCCGGCCGCGGAGCTCCCGCCGCCGTAAGTATAGGCGCCTCCGACCAAACAGCCAAGGCCGTATTCTCCGTCCTGGAGGCGCGAGGCAGGCCCCATGCAGCCGCCCTGGTCCGGGTTGTTGAGGATCTGGTCGATGCCAAAGCTGATGGGCTCCGCGTGGCCCGGGTGGAGATGGTGGGGACCCAGGTGCTCCATGCTGGCCCCGGCCCCACGGGGGGGGCCCGGGCGACGCCGCTCGCTGTGCTTGGCTCCGGGGACAGTGAGTAGGGTCGCGGAGGCAACAGCAGCTCCTGACTGCGCGGAGACTTGGAGGCAAAGTGCGCAGAAGGGCTAAAGTAGGGGGGAGGGGAAGAAGGGGCGTCGTTTTCTTCCCCTCTCCGGCTTCTCTTTCCCCTCTCCGGCTGCTTGCTCGCTGTTGACTCTGGGACATCAATCACCGGGCGAAAAAGCCCGGTGCGAGCGAGCTTCGGCGTTTGGGCCCGGTCTCTCCATTGGCTGTGCGCGGAGAGGAGCGGGGTGAATGACAGCGCGGGGGAGGAGAGGGGAGGGAGAGAGGGAGACCAGGAGTCCAGACAGATGCAGGAGCCAGAGACAGAGGGACGGTGACCAAGCCTTGGAGTAGTTCATGAAGAGAGAGAAGACGGGAAACAAGAAGCTTAAAAGGAAAAAGAAAAGAAACAGGAACCAGCCATTCCCAGAGATGGACAGACCCTAGGAAGTCAGAGCCCTCTTCCCCCCCTGGCAGGAGCCACCCCCTCACTTTGAATTGGGCCAAAAAAGTCCAGCCCACCAGGCTTCTGGGGAAGGGGTGTCCCTGCCCAACTGGAGAATCTCCCCAAGGGCTCAGCTGGGAAACACCTGTCACTCAACCAAGCGATTTACTCCAAACTTCAAGTCCAGCTTGTTAGAAAGTAGAAGACTGTCTACTCCCCAGGTATGGAGCTCAGGCCCCGAGGCAGGACGGTGAGTTCAGGCTTGTCCTTCTTTAAAACGCAGGCCTATGAACAACTAGCTATATGTTGTTTTTATAAAAATCAACAAGCGCCCGGACTCAGCCTCTTTAAAGAAATTAATGAAGGGAAGGCTTCCTGAAAGACAGGCACAAATCAGGGGAGTTGGTTTGGGGCCTGCTGCCAGGGTGCCCGTGCCTCAAGATACCCCTTTCCTTTTAAATAAACAGAGCCTCAGGAAGCAATTCCTACAGTGTTTGAATGAATTCAGCTAGATTGCTTTCTACCTTGCAACTAGCCCAGGGCTGGCTCTTCCAGGCAAGGAGCCTCCGGACTGTGGTGAGGGGAAGGAGTTATTTTCTTATTTTTGGAATCTTGGGAGGGAGGCCTAATGGCACTGGGGCTGGGGCTGGTGGGACTAAGACCAGGGAAGTGTATCCAGGACAAATTTAGGCCTTTTCAAAGTTTTGCCTGTGGTTGCCTGGCTGAGAGCCCAAGAGAGCTCCGGCTTTCTGCTTCCTCTTTTCCCTCTCCAGTAGGGAAAGGTCTACTCCCTCTTAGGAGCCAAGCTCTGGGAAAGGCACAGGTTCCACCACTTGGGAACTATAGAAATATAGGTCTATTTCGGGTCACTTTCAGATTCAACCCGCAGGGAGGGCCTATTACTATCAGGCAAGATGCTAGAATATGAAAGTTCAATAGTCTTGTTGTAATCTATTTGCTTTGGCCAACACCAACACTTTCAGATGAGCATTATTATCCCTATTTTACAGATGTGAGGAAACTAAATTTCAATTAAAAAAAAAAAAGGAAACTAAATTTCAGAGAGGTTATGGTTGGTATAGGTCAAGAGGAGGAACTAGATTTGACTTCCTTTTGAAGGTTAGCCTAGAAACCCGGCTGCTGGTTAGAAGTTCATCTGTATGGGGGAAAACCTTGTCTAAGCTCCAGCCAAGGGGACAAAGGCCCGCTCAAGACAAAGCCAGATGTGAAGTTGGCAGTTGTTTCCAAACACGAAGCAGAAAAATCATGAGAGAGCCCCACTCCTTGCCAGTGCTCTCCTCCACACCCACCCAATGCAGGTACTACACCCTGCCCAGGAGGGTGAATGAAACCTCCATTACTCACTTTGGAAGTTGTTTGAACCTAAATGAGTCTTTTTCCTGCCTCTTATCTTGAGGGAACTAAATCAGAAATAAACATAAATGTTTATGGAAAAACTACTTTGTGCCAGGTACCACATCTCACTTATCAGCAACCCTGAGAAGGTAATAGAAATGTCCCATTTTTTTTATAACTAAGAAAATTGAATGAATATTCATGGCAGTTTTATTCATAATCGCCCCAAGGGGAAACAACTCAAATGTCCATCAACTGATGAATGCATAAACCAAATATAGTATATTTATACAATGAAACATTATTCAGCCATAAAAAGGAATTAAGGAAGCGCCAGTTCATGCTACAACATGGATGGACCTAGGAAACTATTATGCTATGTGAAAGAAGTCAGGCACAGAGGTCACATATTGTGCGATTCCATTTAGATGAAATGTCCCAAATAGGCAAATCCACAGGGGCAGAGAGTAGATTAGTGGTCACCAGGGGCTGGGGATGGGGGGAATGGGAACTGACTGCCAAGAGATATAAAATTTCTTTTAGGGTGATGAAAATATTGTAGAATTAGACAGTGGTGATGATTGCACAACTTTGTGAAAATACTAAAAACCATGGAATTGTACATTTTAAAGGGGTGAATATTATGGTATGTGAATTATGTCTCATTTTTAAAAAGAAAAAAATTAGAATTGAGACTTACTGAAGAGGACAAATTTGCCCAAAGTCCTGTAGACAGAGAAGACTAATCTAGGATCCCAAAACCTGAACTGTTTTTCCTGTATGAGGCTGAAAATTACAGGGAGGGGCGCTGCAGCTTTCTTCGAGGCTGGATCCCAGTGGTCTTGCTCCTTGTAGTCTAACCACAGTTCTGCATGCTGCAGTTAAAACCCTATCTTTCTGGGTAATCCTCAGAACAACTTCTCTTTGCCACTCTCTGGCCCATGCAGAAAACCACTTGAGCATTCCTAATGCTGCCCCCTTCCTCCTCCAGGTGCACATTTACAGCTCCTACGGCTCCCAATCCCGCCTGTTCCAACCCTTTTGTCGTCTTCCCGACCCACATCTCGAATTCCTCGGATGTGGCACCAGTTGTCCAGGGTACCTGAGACTTCACCCTTGCTGTCCCAGCCTAAGGTTGGCAGAAGTCACAACTGACTAGTGGCCCACTAAGACTGTCAAGATCTTCTTGTTAAATTTCAGCAAGCCAGGCATATACTGACTTTCCTTTGCCCTCACCACTGCTTGCCTGACTGATTTCTTCTTTACTTTTCTGTCACCTTTCCTGCTTATCAGAGTCAACTTTGATCCCAATTCCGTTCTGAAGTGCTGGGGTTCTGTGAGTCTGCTTGACCTCAGCCTTTGTCTTCCAATAGGGTAGCGGATGAGGGCCAGGGCTACCCTCTAAGTCCCTTCCTTTCCCGGAAAGATGAGACCAGAGGGGCAGGAATTGTTGGGCTCTGGCCCACACCCCTTCTCCTGGAAGCAGTGTTACCTGAGCACAGTGCTGCAGAGAGGAAAGTTTTCAGAAACAGGGAGAAGACTCACACAGAGCTTATATTTGGTTTTCACAATGCTTTTGCATTGCAGAGCAGCCCTGTTAGGAAAGAGGAGGCAGGGAAAGAAAGCAGGACTCACAAAGCACCTGCCACGTCCTAGGCACCTTTACTCACAGCAATGATCTCTCCTCTCATCCTCCAATAATCCTGGGATGCGAATTTTGTTATCTCCATTTTACAGATGAGAAAACTGAGGCACTGAAAAAGCTGGAAAGGGGCAGAGACTGGACTTAAATGCTGCTTTTTTGACTCTATTCATTACAAGCTGCTTCCTCAACCCTAAACTTGGTTCTTGCCTTGCAGCAGTATCTTGCATGAGCCTAGGTGAGTTGCAGACCCTTCTGTCCAGTCCTGGGGCCACCTGGTAATACCCCTCCCCCAAGCGCCATCTCTCCCTCACCCGCAGAATAAAGAAGAGCCTCCAATTAAAAGAAGAGCAGCTGGGGCTGGGGAAGGGGGAGGAGGAAAGGAAAGGCTGGGCCCAGAAGGAGGCCCCTTTGGATCCCACATGGTCCCCTTCCCCCTCTGGGAGAGACCCCCGGGCCAGGGGTTGTCCTTTAGCTTAGGGGTATGCGTGGAAACTTAATTACTTTGTGTTTGTGGGACTGTGTGTGCACTAGGGGAGAGCCAGATGTGAACGCCTGCATGACAGTGAGGGTTGAGATGGCTGTGGAGATGTCCCAGGCATGTCTTTAAGAAATATTTTTTTTTCTTTTTTCTCTCCCCTACCTGTCCAAGAAATAATTTTTAAAATTTATTCAATTAATATTTATTGAGTGTCTAGTGCCTATCAGGCACTGTGTTAGGCTGTTAGAATACAACTGCAAGCAAAACACGTGTCAGGAAGAGTATTGGCAGAGAAGAAGGGAGTCTGGGTGTTTTTTGCAACTGGATTTGTCATGGGAGGATATGTGTTAGTAAGAATGAAAGTGAATGTGTGTTTTTGTAACAGGACGAGTGTGTGTCCACAACTATTCCTCTGTAATAAGCACATGTGATGGGGCGAGGGTGTCCCTCTGCTATTTCGTGCAGTAATGTGTGGCCGATGGGATGGTGAGTGTATACCTGTGGGAGGCGTGTCTTATATTCTAATGTGGTTGTCAGGGAAATGGCCACATGTGGGCCTGTGGGTGTGGGGAGGGGGAGACAGGGCATGCCCAGTGGGTACGCAGCAGGGAAAGGTGGAAGGGCTGAGCAATATGGAGGAGGATGTGTAACATGAAATGGTCCACAGTGGGGCCAACGGGGTCTGCAGTCCCAATACCAAAGGTGTCTGCCTTGCCTTGCCCACCTGTCTCAGTAAAAGGGCAGAAAACCTTCCCTGCCATGGGGGAGGCAGGAGCAGCTGGTGATTTAGGGTCATAAAGACCCAGTAAAGGGCACTCTAACCCTAGGGAGCCCTGAGTGTGAGGGAGTCTCTGGAAGTCTAGACTGGAGAAGGAGGGAGGGAGCAGGTGAGGCTGTTCCAGCCATACAACTCAGTGATTCCTCAGGGCTGGGGGTGGCGGGTGTTCCAGGGCCAGCCCCATGTGCCCCTACCCAATCCTCCAGTAAGACACTGAGGACCTCTGCAACATGGAAATACAAGTACACATTTTCCCATCAGTGGAGGGACCCTGAATGGGTAGAGGACAGAGGGATAGACACTTGCCCACTGTAGATCACGCCTCAGCTGTCACCTGGTGTGAGGGCCAGGTAACTTTCTCCTCCTCCCACCCCCACCTCCCACCTTCTCTCTACCCCCATCAAAGCCCAGCAGGTGGATGCTTTGGAAATAGGGTCCTTCTGTGTGTGTGTAGGAGGCACAGAACATCTCCCCTCCCCACACGGCTTCTGATCCTAAAGGAAGCTCTTGGCCCCATTGCCACTGGGCATTGAGCTAGGGCCTCAGGCTTCTCTCTAACTCCCTCCCAAGGGAGCCCTAGAGACCCTCAGGTTCCCACCATCCAGCACTTGGTCTTGGCCATGTGGCCCTTGACTAGGGCATCTTCCAGGGTGCCAGAACCCAAGAAAAAGTTGGGCAGGGGATAGGCTGAGAGAAGGCTCTGGGAAGGACAGACACCCTGGCCCTGTCCTCCCCAAATAGCTCCTAAATGGCTCCCCGGGTATGGAGTTTGATGTCCCATCAGTGGGCCCCAGGAGAGCAGCTCAGCCTAGGACCCAGGACTGCAGGCTGGCCCCAACCTTTCCCATCCTTGTCATCTACCCTGGGCTCTACTCTGATGGCCAGGTGGGTCTGTACCTGTATTGAGGCCAAGGACCTTTGGGGGCAGACACTGGGCTAAGGTGTGGCAGAGGGAGAGGAAGTGAAGAGAGTGCCAGCCTGCTTTGGGCTGGGCCTCCAAAGGCCACCTCTACCTTCTAGGAACCACCCTACTCCCTGAGAAGCTGAGGTTGGCAAGCTCCCTTAGTGTCCTGGGGCGGGACCTCTGCAGGTGTGTGGGATCCCCCACTTCACCTGCATAGTAAAACCAAGGAATGAAGCAAGGTTTCTGGCTGGGCCACGACCCTGCAGTGGCCAGATCTACCCAGATTTCTCATCTCAATTCTTCCCTGGTATAGATTTGGCCTTAGAGAAAGGGCCAGTGGAGACTTCAGAGCACCAGGAAACCTGGCCTCCCAAGGGGCCCAATCCTGGACCGTAGCTGTGGAGGTGAAGGTGGAGGTCTTGCACTAGCTCCTAGGTGCTCTGCTGCCTTGGCTTGGACAGGTCTGGTTATTTCAGAGATGCTCAAGACTCAGTTTGCAGGTCAGAAGCCACTGGGTCCTGCTGAGCTGGGTGGGGCTGTGCGGGGAGTGGAAAACCCATTCAGACCCGGCAGCACGATGACAGTACCTCAGCCTCTGCCCTGAGCCTGGTGGATCTGAGATGCTTCCTTCCAATAAAAGAGTGGAGCTGGAATTAGGGTTTGAAATTAACTCCTCCTCCATCAGAAAAGCACAGCGGGGTGGGGAGACCCAGCTGGTGGTGGTGGGAGGGGGTGTGTGTGTGTGTTTGTGTGTGTGTGTGTGGTTAATATGTTCCACAAGGTGTCCTGACTGCACACCGAAGCCCAGCATATACACAAATGGGGACATCCAGACACACGAGAACACCCAGTCCTTTCCAGACACAACGTTGACACAGAGACAACCCTCTCCCACGCAGACACACAGAGGCACACTCACCTTGCACACAAATAAGCAGACCCCCCTGGTGTGCAGTCCCCACAGAAGCTCGCAAGCCTCCTTCGCCCATCTATGCACAGGTGCCCGCAGACACCCGACCGCGCTCACAGACCCTGCAGCACAGAGTCGCAGTAAAACAAAACCAACCTTCTCCCTTCACACGTGCAACCCTAGGGTCGCCGCAGAGGCACCCGACCTCACTTCCACCCAGCCCTCCTGCTCAGATAAAACGAAAACACCCCCGCCCCTCTCAAGCATACTCCCATGGCCACACGGGGTCCACAAGCAACCACACAGTTTTCCAACTTTCCGGGGGACGCCGGGTCGCCGTCTCTCGCGGGGGCGGGGCGGGAGGCCGAGCCGCAGGTGCCAGAAGTGGGTCGGGTGGGCGCCGAAGGGGAGGCGGGTATCCATATGCATGGGCTCCGCGCACAAAGAGCAGCTGCCCGGAGCACAGCCCCGGCGGGCCCAGAGCTGCGCCGAGGTGGCGGCGGCCCGGCTAATTGAATTAGGTCGGCCAGGCCCTGCCACCCGCGCGCCACCCGCGTCCGCTCTGCCACCCGTGCCCGGCAGCCGCAGGCGCTCGCTGGGTGCCGAGGGACGGATTGAGGGAAGGAGGCGCCGCCGCCTGAGCCCCGGCTCGAGGCGGCCTCTCCCGCCGGAAATAATCCCATTGTCCCGCGGGCTGCGCCGCGGCACTGGGGGCCCGGGATCCCCAACTGGGCAGCGACGCTGTGATTAATGGGATGGCAGCGAGGGAGCTGACACCGGGAAGGGCCGTGGCTCTCCTCCACGCCCCCTTCTCCCTGGTTCTCAGCTGGCCTGGGTTCCGGTGCCCCTGCCCCGCCAGAGGTGGGAAACAGGGCGGGTAGAGCCGAGGGGCAGGCCGCTGGACATCAGACCAGTCAGGCGCCCTGGCGAGAGCCCCGGAGCTGCGGTGAATGCGCGGGCGGGTGTGTGGCCGCCTGCGTGAGTGTGCCAGGGCACCCAGAGCGGTGAGCCCCGGCGGGGAGCGGGGTGCTGGGGTGTGAAAGCGGTGAATGCATAGTGCGCAGGATGGGGATGTGGGGCTGTGTGTGGAGAGGCTTGAATGGATATGTAAGGAGACCAAGCTCACGCCCCTGGGGCCCACACCAGCCCCAAGACCAGGGAGCTGGGCCTGACACTGGCACTGCCCTGGGTCCCACAGGAAGTCCCTGCCTGGCACCTGCCCTCTTGTCAGCCCAGATTTCCACAGCCACCTCGCCCCAGACCCCAGCACCAGCATTTAGCAGTGGCGCTCCCACCTCCCTCCCATGGGCTCCTCCTTCCTGGACAAGGGTGAAGCACCAGCATTTTTTGTTCAGCTCTTCTGAGATCCTCTGCATCTTGGTTGTTCTAGTACGATTGGCCCTTTGAGGTTGGGCACAGACACCTCCCTCCCTAAAACACAGGAAGCCCATCATATGCCTCATATGTAGCTGGGAAATAACTCCTCTGTCCTAGGTGGCCTGGGACTCCTGACGCAAAGAGCATGTCTGTGTCTGTCCCATCCCTAATTGCAAGTGCCTGGGGGCAGACCAGCGTCCCAGCTTGTCCCTCAACACTGACACCACCCATAGGTTCTCCTGACACCACTGAGACCTCCCCGACTGCTCGGCTCCACCCAAGAATAGTGCAGACCAGGGTGCTCTGGTGGGGCAGACATACAGCCATGCTCCCGAGTCCCATGGGAAGCAGGAGGCCTGGTTCTGGCCAGAGTGGACCTGTGGAGTGTCCTAGGGATCCAGCCTCAGGCCTCCAACGAGGGCAGAAGAGGGTAGCACCCCAGGAACCTAGGGCCACAGCAGGTTTTGGGGATCATCCCAGTGGTCAGCACAGCTTCCAAGGCCTCGCCCCAGCCAGGACCCTTAACCAAGTGCCTCCCACCTGCTGCTACCTCCGCTGCCCCCCACTGAGCTTCCTTAAATTTCCCAGTTATGCAGAAAAGACAAGGTCTTGCCCCTTTCCCCCATTCAGCCCTGTAGTAGGTTTGCTTCCTAGCCAAAAAAACATCCTGCCTAGGGGTGGGAGCTAACCAAAGCCGGGAGCCACGTGCCCACCAGAAGGACTCAGTGCATCTGAGGTCTTTGCACCTCATCAGCCAGGGACTGTGGCCTGGGAGGAGTAACACCAAGGGGAGAAGTGGCTGCTGCCTCTGCCCATACTGCTCCATTGCTACCCAGGGCTCCCCAAGGTTAACAAGGGAGCTCTGGACTGGGGACAGCCAGCAGAGCCACCCAGAGGGGCAAGGCACCAATGCTGCCTATTGTCATGGGCCAGCCGCCAGGCCTCGACGGTCAGCATAGTATTTCCAGGGACTTTTACCGCAGTGCCGAGATGAGCAGTGACATTCCCCTCTCCCCTTTCATAAATATTGCATCTTCCCAATGCAATTACAGGAGACTGAACGGCGTGAGTGTTTACTAAATAAGATTATGAGGTAATGCTAATGCAGTTTATGTCTTCGCTCTGACACCAGACAAACTCCCTATTAATAACCTCTCAATGAGGCGCTAGGCTCAGAAAGCAGAGCCCTCAGATGGCCAGGCTGCGCACTCCATAAGAATGGCTTGGTCTTGGCCGCCCTCTTCCAGCGGGTGCCAGGCTCTCTGCGCCCCCAGGCCTCTTGTCTGGGAGCTCCCTCTCTGCGCACCTTCTCCAGAGGCGCCTTGGCCAAGCAGGGAGCCTCATCGACACCCTCACCTCCATTTATCTTCTGTTTCTGCAACAATTTAGTCCCAGCTGGCACTACACCCCTGTCTTCTGAATCCCCTTGGAAGGGCCCAATTGTTGTCCCCTGAAGGACATACAGGGCACCTCCTGCCCTGGCTCAGAAAGTGCTCATGGCTCTGCTTTGCCGATGGGGAAAGTCCAAATCCCTTCCCTCGCCATTCAAGGCCCTTAATTTCCTTTCTGCTTCATCTGCAATACCCTCCCCAATCGCTGGCTACCATTGCAGTGAGGTGGTAACACTCTCACAGCTTCCGCCTTCACTCCTTGGGTGCAAAGCCCTGACAGCCCCTACTCCCATTCCCACCGCTCAAAAAAAGAAAAGAAAATTTCTACTCCTACTGAAAAACTAGCTCAAAGTTCTGCCTGTCCTAACATTGTCAGGGCACAATTCATGAGTCCCTCCTCAAGTTGTCAATAGCACAGATGTTTTAAAAATTACTTTTTTTTTTTTAAAGGCATATGCCTGTAGTCCCAGTTACTCAGGAGGAAGAGGCTGGAAGGTCCTGTGAGCCCAGGAGTTAGAGGCCAGCCTGAGCAATATAGCAAGACCACCATCACTAATAAAAATTAGTTTTGTTTTTTTTTTTTAAGAGATAAGGTCTCCCTCTGTTATCCAGGCTGGAGTAGCAGTAGTGCAAACATATCTCACTGCCGCCACCAACTCCTGGCCTCAAGTGATCTTCCTGCCTCAGCCTCCAGAGTAGCTGGGACTACAGGTGCATACCACCATGCCAGGCTAATTTTTCAAAATTTTTTTGTAGAGGTGTCTTGCTGTGTTGCCCAGGCTGGTCTCAAACTCCTGGCCTCAACTGATCTTCTCACCTTGGCCTCCAATAGTGCTGGGATTACAGGCATGAACCACTGTTCCTGGCCTACAAAAATTTCTTTGTAATTACTTTTTGATTGTAAATTTGGAGTTACAGAGACATGGGTAAGAATCCTAGCCACATTGCTTTTATAAGTGTGATTTTAAACAGATCAATTCACTTCGCTGACTCTTGCTTTTCTTGTTTACAAAAGAGACATAATGGGTTCTGCCTTCTAATTCATCAAGCTATCATCAGAATCGACATAAAGATGAAACAATGAAAAAGTTTCCTAATTCATTGGGTATATTTCTGTTTTACTATCTTTTTTGTTATTGCATTGACCTTTATGTAAAATATTTGTCATCACTGTGGAGCTGGAAGTTGTTGAAATTGAATGTTGTCTAGCCTTGCTCAGTTTTCCAGACTTGGCTGATGAGCTCCTCAGACACACTGGGTGCCTCTCTTGCCTCCCTAACTCCCTCTTCTTGGGGCCCTTTAGGGTCTCATTGAGAGGGCAGGGCTAAGGCAATAGAGACAAGATCTGGAAAAACAGGGTATCCGGGAAGCTGAAAAGTACAGATAGGATTTCAAGGTCAAGAGAGCCAGCCCCTGCCTCAGGCCTTGCCCAATACTACTGGCTGCCATTAAAGCAGCCCCAAGTTCTTCTTGGCCTTCAAATAAAAAGACAGTTTATGCCCAAGGACTCAGTAATGAGGAACCAGGGAGGGGTTGGGGAGCCTACAGTCTCAGCAAAACCTTCCCCACCTCAGAGGCCTCTCCTCTTGCCTCCCTCCTCCCCCATCCCTCTGAAGTCAGCGAAACCGTTGAGCAGCTTCTGGAAGGAGGCTCCTTTGCCTTTGGAGCAGGCAGAAGGATGAGGGGTACTGGCAAGACCCCTTTATACACCTCCTGGAGCCTCTCTCCAGCTGCTGCCGCCTCACTACCAGGCCATCTTGTCCTGGCCTCTGAGAGGCCTAGGGTCTATGGGGACAGTCTGGGACACAGGAATGCCTTACCATATTGTCCAATCCCTTTCCCTTTAAAACTGGGGCTAGGCCTAGTGAGGCCAGCACGTACTTACCCCCAACTCCCACTCACCATTCTTGCTCGGGGCTCCAAGTGACTTTGCCTAATGCTGCAAACCTGTCTGAATCTGTCTGGGGGCGTTTCTGACTTACCACAATATTCCTTTGCTTGTTTATGAAGCATTAGACTTGACTCTCTTTCTCTTTCTTTCTTTTTTCTTTTTCTTTTTTCTTTTGTTTTATTTCTTGAGACAGAGTCTTGAGCTGTCACCTGGGTACAGTACAGTGGTATCATCATAGCTCACTGCAACCTCAAACTCCTGGGCTCAAGGGATCCTCCTGCCTCAGCTGCCCAAGAAGCTGGGACTACAGGCATGCACCACCATGCCTGACTAATTTTTTCTATTTTTGGTATAGATGGTGTCTTGCTCAACCTGGTCTCAAACTGACCTCAAGCAATTCTCCCACCTTAGCCTCCCAGAGTGCTAGGATTACAGGTGTGAGCTACTCCACCCTTGTGCTCTTGGATATTAAGGAAAGACTTTTGCTAGTAGGTTAAAGTTTCTCTAACAAGGAATCATCAAAAGATTTTTGGTTCTTGGTGTTTGATTTCAAGATGTTAAATTTTCTCACAGTATATGTTTTTCTCCCCTTTCTTAGAAGATGACACATCCTGTTCAAATTTTATAACACAGTCTAAAAAATGTAGCTTTGAATATATATCTTTTTATAATTAAATCGAATCTAAATGAATTTTGTTTTGAGAATTTCATAAATCTACCTGAGGTAATCGGAGAGAGATGGGTATTCTTGTTCCAGATCATAGTTTGGCAGCTCAGCCATTTCTAATGGCCCTTCATCCTCTCTTCAGAGTTTCTTGTCATTATTCTGTCTTACATATTTCAATGGATGCAAATAAATAGTAGGAAGAAATCAAGAAGTAAAAGTTCAGCTTGACTCTTGCCTTACCAGTGAGTATAGTTTCTGTGCATGTAGAAACGATATCCATATCTATGCTATCTAAAAACAAGAATGACATGCTCAGCAACTTCACAAAGTAAAACCTAGCCAAACAAACATGTTCACAAGCTTTTCCTTTTCTAAGTAATCTAATATTTAGTGACAGTAATTCACTCATCTAACATAGCAAGTTTTCTTTGGATGTTTCTGTTTCAGCCCTTTTATACTTAAGTTTTCCCATTCCTTAGTAAGTGATGATGAATAATAGACTTAAATAATTAATTTAAAACTCTTAGACTAGCAAGGGTTGTACCAAGTGATCTTATTTTGGATTATTCTTTTTCCTTTTTCCATGTTTTTACTTTCAAGGGACTTAATGTGACCAGATCTTAAACAGATGTCTTCTGTTTAGCGATAATTTTCCTGCTTCCAGGTCATATTGAAACTATGACATATATCCTGGTGTATTTTAAGAGCTAGGCATTCTGTAAAATAAAAACAAAAAGTTTCCTAACAGGAAGGGTTCTTAGTTTCCCCATAACTGCATGTGTATTTGTGAATGAGAGCTCCTCAGTCTTCTCACTATCCACAGTGTGGTAGTTTTGCTGAATATTTGTTAAGTTGAATGAAAACACCAAAATATGAAAGTGAATGGGCATACTAGGCATTATAGTCACCTATCTGAGAGGTAGCGGGGTGTGCTTCAGCCTGTCATTGTTTCAACGACTAGGAAACTGAGTAACAGGAAGATTAGTGACTGAGATACCTTGGACTAGAATTTTTGCCTCTGAAACACTCCGAGCAGTATTTTATCCATTAGGCTACATTATTAAGTAGATACTTACGACTTGTTGGGTTACTTACTGTTTCCTAAACCACTCACCTGGTTTTCTACTATTAAAAGATTGTTTAAATTGGTTACCTAAAGAAGATCTCCATGAGTCATATTTTGAGGTAGCAAAAGGAAGGCCAGCCGTACTCCCTTATCCGAGTCCTGGCAGATGCTAAACCTGCCCCACCCTGCATATTTGGTTAGAGGTGATAGCGTCAAACCACCACTTCTGACCTGTTGATAGCCCTGTCTGCTTCATGCGCCGGGGAGCTCTCTTCTTACTCTGAGCTTCTATTTGGAAGCAAGAGATTTGAATTCTTTGAAAACATTAATAAAGCAAGTCAAGAGGGGTTTGTAGAGGCTGCCTATTTGATGCATCTACACACAAAGCTAAGTGAAGATCTTCAGATCTGCAAGATACAGAAAATAAATCCTAACCCAGCCCAAACTGATGGCTCCCTCTGGAACATGGTGGCCTATGACCAAGCCAACTACACACTTTGATGGGAGGTCATGATCTATGCTGCTATTCACACTACCCTGGATTTCTGACATGGAATCAAGCTCTTTCTTAGGGAGACTAATAGGCCTTTACTTTAGATTGAGCCACACTTGTATTTGGGTCTAATTTACTGAACTAGCCATGTTAGCCAAAAGAGTTGACGCAGCCGTCTCAATGAAAGACCTAATAACCAGAAGAACAAAAGATGGTGTGTTGTGTGACAGAAGCATTGGCATCATAAATCAGAGCAAGCTGCATGTGGAGAATGAACATCGACGGTGTGTCTTGCTGCAGCCTTAAGCTTTTTGATTGCATTATTTTTTCCTGTGATAAAGTCTTATTCACTTGAGGGACATTGTAAAGATGTTTGATCCTTTGAAGACTAGAAAAATGAATTTATCCAGAAACACTAAAAGATAAAGCTTAATGGATAAAAAATATACTGACAGATTAGGGAGGGCCTGTTTACTTCATTGGCTTCATGAGTAGCATTAGCACATATCCTTAGTAAAGAAAAACTACATAGTTCTTCAGACCTCTCAGAAGCAAATTCTTGAGTTTGTATTAGAATACTTAGAAACTTATGAGAACATGACAATGATGCTCTAAAAATCAATGAAGCCAAAGCAAGAGAAGTTATACAAAATAACATCATTTCTGATAACAGTATTTCTGTTAATAAACAGATAATTCTGTTTCCCTAGAAATGATTATTACCTCCTTTTATTAATAGCATATTTTGAGAATGGCATTTTTATTTTGAGTTTAGACTTCTAAGAATACATTTGATACCCAAATAAAAAGTACTGTATTCTTATTACTGATAGCCTTTCCAAAAATATAAAAATGTTCAGAAATATAAAATTATTCAAGGTATTCCCAACCCACTTCATTGCTTTTCTAGAATTAAGCAGGCTCTTTTAATCCAAATTCATTTTTCTCCATTGCCCTTAGTCCTTGCCAAAAATAAAATCCTCCTACACCTGCTCACCCGTTGTTACTCCATAGCACTCCAGGCACTGTTTCCAGGAAAAGGTTGAAATTAAGGATAATGTATTTCCTGCTGACCACCATATTTGTACTGCCATAGCTGCATTCTGGGCCAATTTCTTTTGCCATCTGTTCTCAGCATGGGTAAGTTGAGATTCATATAACAATAAGAGAGAAGCAAAACTAGATGCTTTTATCTGACTTCCCCAGAAGCATGGCTTATCTTTGCCAATTAGACTGTTTGCTAGAGAATAATTTGACAAGGAAATATCATGCAACAAATTTTTAAAATGTTGATTTTGCAGTATTTCCTTCTAGGTTTCTTTCTGTGTAATTTTTCTAAAAGTAGTAAACATGTTTTGTAGCCTGCTTTATTCACCTAATGTTATATTTTAAGTATTTTCCCAGGATATTATATGACCCAAGATCTCCATTCAAAGGCAATTGTGTTTATTGTATACAAACCGGAAAATAAAGATAGCAAAAAAAGAAGATAAAAAGCAACTGTAATTTCTTCACTAAGATTTTTAACCTGTTCTTTCTCTCTCCCTCTTTCTACAGATATCAGTACCCCGTATATATTTGTACATAGGTTTATATGTAAAACATATATGCACATTTTTAATAAAAATAAAATTATGTTCTATATAATATTTTAGTAAATATAAATTTTCTGGTTTTGATCCATAGTTCTGTTTGATAACAACATTCAGGAGCATCATAAAACCTATTTCAAGGGCATAGTAGAGTCTGTTTGATGAAGCTTATTTCTCTGAACCCTAAAATTGATTGGTTTCTTACCTCTTGCTTTAGAGATTGCTTACAAAAATGGAAAGATGCTAGGATCACCCAGATAAAAGATAGGGTCCTCCTGATGCATCCGTTGAGAAAACTCTTGTGTTAATCTAGTTAATTTCCTTTTTTTTTTCCAGTACAGAGTCTTGCTTTGTCACTCTGGCTAGAGTGCAGTGGCCTCATCCTAGCTCACAGCAACCTCAAATTCCTGGGCTCAAGCGATCCACCTGCCTCAGCTTCCCAAGCAGCTGGGACTACAGGTGTGCATCACCACGCCTGGCTAAGATTTTTTCTTTTTTTTGTAGAGATCGGGGTCCTATTCTTGCTCAGGTGATCCTCCCACCTCGGCCTCCTAGAGTGCTAGGCTTACAGGTGTGAGCCACCATGCCTGGTCTAGTTTATTTCTTAATATCAAAGCAGTCATAACTTTTCTCTGTATTGCAGTGATTTCATTAAATAAAACAATTTTTTAAGTTTTTCCATCTGCAATTAGAATGCTTGGTCTTTCAAATGTTCAACTTATAAAAGTTCACAGTGTCCCGCCATTTTATGGTAGATCGCTACGGCTTGTCCAAACTAAGAAGTAAACCATTTCTGCTCATGCCTGGGGCAAGGACATTGGCAGAGCCCATCAGGTGACAGCCTGAAAAAACTCAAGCATGGAATGCTGTATATTGTTCCATTACACGTCATCCATATAAATGGCATGTGTTTATAGTTCATCTGGCAAGCAGTTGGCATGAGAGCAAACACAGCTTGTGCCAACATACTGCCCTTATGTTCTAAATCAGCAATCCTCACCGCCTGCCGCGGCCCCTCTCCTTTTGCCCTGAGCATCTCAGCTTTAGGAAACCACAGAATGTGATGTCTTTCTCAGCTGTGTCGGAATAGAAGAAAGGTTGCGGATCATACCTCCAAGTTCTGCCCACTGGGGGTCTGACATATGACATATGCAGATTGATGGTTAGTGTTAGGTAACTGAAGTGTAAGTAAATTCCTTAAGTTAACCTGGCTTTGTATTTCAGCCACTCGGTTATTTCCAGTCCTGGAGTCTCATTTTTCAAAAAGCCTGCTTGACATATACCAACTCATTTATCCTCAGGGATTTTTTTATTCAAAATTTGCCCCTCTCCCATGAGATAAATATATATTTTATATGATGAATGTATATACTTATGGACAAAGAAACTGAGGTATGAAATATTGGAGCCACAGGGGTTGCAAACTGTAGTCAGAGGTCAAATTCAACGCACAGATAGGTTTTGTTTGGCATGCAGAGGTTTTAAAAAGTACTTGAATTTGAATGAATGCCTTTAGGAGGGACGTGCATTCTCCAATTTGCCGTGGGCACCACCATTTCCTGTACACATGGGTATGGGAAGACTAATCCAAATAATTGATAACGTGTTTCTACTAGGAAAGCTCTTATTTGGGAATATGAAATTCCATGTCTTCTTTTCTCCTATTTTAAAAAATGAGAGCAACGAAGTGGTGTGGCCACTCAAAATATTGCCCTGCTCCTTTCCCCACCACTGAGTTCATGGTTGGGGAAAATATAACTTTCAGAGCAATTGCGGGAGCTGCAGGCATTCAGGAACCACAGCACAAAAAGCTTTGTGTCCTATTTCATGTTATAAAGTTGTTGTTTCTCCCTCTCTGGAAATGCAACCATTAGACTGTCTAGGTTTTGTTTTTGTTTCTGTTTGTTTGAGAATGCAGTATCTGACATTTAAACAGCTCATCCTACGGTGAAGGCCAATTTATATGCAGTCATAGGCTTCATCCGAAACAAAAAGCTTGGGTGGAATTACTGGAACGCCTATTAAACATACAGATTCCCAGGAACTCTGGTGGGGGGAATGGGGGAGTATGTTTTCCCAGCTAGCACTCAAGGTGGTTCTTACCAGGCATGTGTGGGAAACACAGGTAGTGTGGTTCTGAGTTTAGAGACTGCCTTGTAAGCCTAGTTTATCAATTACTAGTGAAGTAACCTAGGCCAGTGGCTTAACCTTCTAAACCAGCGGTTTCTTATCTGTAAAATGGCGACAGTAGTAGCCCTTACCTACCTTATGCTGTGGTTCTCCAGATAGAGGCGGAAGTGAATGGAAGCTTCCTAGCACAGTTTCTGGCACATACGAAACATTTGGTAAATGTTGCTCCCTACTACCAAGCTTCCCGTGGGCTCTTGAGCCATAGCCCCAGAGCATTCAGGAAAGACTGACATTTGCTTTCTGTTCTTTCTAAAATAGCATCTTACAAAAGTCATACATGTTCACTGCACAAAATTTGAAAAAGTGAAAGGAGGAAAATATAAATTACTTGAAGCCCATTATTTCATGAGTTTACTTCTAGTCTCTGTGACAAATGTTATAATGTAATTAATATAGTTAATTTTCCTCAAATTAATATATAATTAATTTTCTCCAAATTGCTTATTCTGCTCCTTACCTTTTTGTTTCTTATATTGTTGAGGTTTTGCTTGTTTGGTTAATTGGTTTTGTTTGTTTTTATAGTCTGGGATTAGAGTCTTATTTGTTGTTTGTCTTATTTGTTGTTTCATTGTTCCGGATTTTTTTTTTTCTTTTTTTTTGTTCCGGATTTTTTTGTTTGTTTGAGACAGAGTCCCGCTCTGTTGCCCGGGCTAGTGTGCAGAGGCGTCATCATAGCTCACTGCAACCTCAAACTCTTGAGCTCAAGGGCTCAAGTAATCCTCTTGCCTCGGCCTCCCAAAGTGCTAGGATTATAGGCGTGAGCCACTGCACCCAGCCCTAATTTTTTTTCTTAATCCACAAATTTTGTATGTGTTAGGAAAAACTCAAGACAGTCCAGAGGCTACTGACATCCTTTCCCCAGTCTACTCTCTTAGTAGTAGTACCTGTGTGCCTCTGCTCCGTGAGCTTTTTGTGAGCTCTGAGTTGAGCTAGTTTTGGACTTTGTGTTTTGAACAGAGGTGTCTGTGGCTTGTTCAGTTTCTTACAGTGCGGCTGTTTACCTGGCCATGTTCTTATTTTTTTTTTTTTCCCTTCCCTTGCTGCCAGTGCTTTCCCCAGGCCATGGTCTTTATGCTTGACACTCATCTGCGTTGTTTCAGAAACCGCAGGACCAGTTATAACTCCCCTACAGTTTTTGGTTTACAGCATTAGTTGTTTCACTGAAACAGCACATGCTAGGATATTTCTATGGTGGTTGTTGATTTTTCTCCTTAAAGCTATTAGGAGGTGGGAATGCTTGGAGTTAAAATTGAAAAAGTTGTCCCGTCCAGTTCTAAGTAAATGGACATCAAAATTTATTACTGAAAATTCTTAAATTATCTACAGACTTGCCTCAGGAGGCGTTTTCGGAGCAATATTTAGGACTCACATTCAGTCATAGTCACGCCCTTGACCTCCCTGCCATAGTTGGCCTCCTTTAGGGAAGTTCATCTCAACTCTTGTTTAGTCACAAAGCTTGAAGATGCTGCCCACAGAAGACATACAGTGCTGTTACGTGCATATTTTTGCAACTTGTTTTTGTAGCTCAATATATCTTAGAGCTTTATTCATATATATTGCTTAGCCTCATTATTTTTTAACTTCCTGACAGATTATTTAGCCCTTCTCCTATTGGTAGATATTTTAGGTTGACTCCAATTTTTTCCTCTAATACAAACAATGTTCAATATTTTTGTACCTTTAAATGTTTTTGAATTTTGACAGTGCTTATCAATATTTCATACGTCAGAAGCCGTGTCATAAGTAAAGCTTGTTGAATTGGGAAATGCTGCTTAATTAATTTATTTAGAAATAGAATTCATTTCTCTGTATTGTTGCTTTACAAAAGAAAAACAAGCAGAAAAGAAATAGAATTCGATAGTATTTTTGTCCAAGAATTTGAAGTATAGTTTTGACAGAAGGTCAGTGTCGTTAGCTTCCTATCTCTGTGCTCTGAAACATCAAGAATGCATATTTATATAAAGAAAATATTTTTAAGCCTTAGTTATTAGACATTTATTTTCTGTTATATTTGGTACAACAAATTTCCAGTGTAATAAAGAAAGATTTGACAAGTGTTTGGAGGTGATTTTTCCTGTAGTTTTAGTGAAATTCTAGAATTGTACAGTTACATAATTTTGAAAATAAAAGAAGGAACCTCATGTTTCATTTTATCAGTAACCTCTTAGTGTCGTAAGTTAAATGTTGGTCATTACAGTGTTTTTGAAGTAACTGTCCAAACTGTAAAATTTTTTTGGTTGTGATTTGTGCTTCATTTTGTTGTCTGTTACATTGCTTACTAGAGAAAGGATTCCCCTTTGGTGAAAAATCATATTGGAAAGAGAAATTGAAATTTAGATGTCTTGTGACATCTCAGAACATATGTAAAATGTGGTATAACTTAGCATATGTGGCTTTGGCAGCAAAAATTTAATGAAATCTCACAGATACAACTTATTGCTTCAAATCCATATTGGATTTCAAAAACTAAGGTTTTTTCAGTGTTGCAGAATGTTTCCATGTATTCATCCTGTATCATTTCTAGGCAAAGACTTTATAACTCAGATGTGATAGTAAAAAGCAGCATTAAGAGGGACAATTTTACATGTTTTACTTTAATAATTGATAAAACTCTTAGAAATGTGAAGTTATAGGTTCCAGATAAAGGCCATAAAAACTAGAATATAGGCTGGGCACGGTGGCTCATGCCTGTAATCCCAGCACTCTGGGAGGCTGAGGCAGGAGCTTGAGCTCAGGAGTTCGAGACCAGCCTGAACAAGAGTGAGACCTTGTCTCTACTAAAAATAGAAAAATTAGCCGGGCATGCTGGTGCACACCTGTAGTCCCAGCTACTCAGGAGGCTGAGGCAGGAGGATCACTTGAGCTCAGGAGTTGGAGGTTGCTGTGAGCTAGACTGGCACCACGGCACTCACTCTAGCCTGGGCAACAGAGCAAGACTCTGTCTCAAAAAAAAAAAAAAAACCTAGATTATATTTCTTAGTGTTTGTCTGATCATGGGACAGGACCAATAGTTTAGCAATAAATCCTGTACATTTTTTTCCTGTACATTTCAAATATCAAAAAGTGAGCCAATTTCGGTTTTTTGATGTCCAAATGAGATGAAAATGGATGAGCAAACCTTTGGGATTCAGAGTCATTATTTTGGGTGAGCAATGTTTGACCTGTGTTAATTTTACCAGAAAATTTTGCCTTTGGATGTAAATCCGTCTTAACCCAGAGTTTCTGGATTTGTCCCTGACCTGCTAAGATGGGAGTTGAATGACTATCTGAGTACTGTCTGATACGGTTAGGCTTTGTTTTTAGTGGTTTATCCTTAGATTCCTTGCTCCCTGCCTCCAGTCTTAGCTGGGAAAGGTACATTTAATTTTAGCTAGTTGGTTAGTTTTTCTGAACATTTGTTCTTTGCAGACTGAGGGAGACAGATGGATTTGAATTCTAAAGTGGAGTCTTTTGATTTAGTAGAAGAAATAACCAGTAAAGTGATAGACGAGGTTTCCAGGGAGTTTTAATTAGTCAGGCACAGCTGTGAGCAGGAATTGACGAGAAGGGCAAGATGCAGTGGCATAAAATAGACAGCATTTCTTGCTGGGGTCCCCAACCCCTGGGTTGTGAACTGGTACTGGTCCTGGCCTGTGAGGAGCCGAGCCACATCACTGCCTGAGCTCTGCCGCCACGCTCCCATCAGTGGAAAAATTATCTTCCATGAAACTTAGGAACCCAGCTGCTCGAGCCGCGCAGCAGGAGGTGAGCGGCAGGTGAGCCTGCAAAGCTTCGTCTCTATTTACAGCTGTTCCCATCGCTTGCATCACCACCTGAGCTCTGCCTGCATGGAAACATTGTCCTCCATGAAACCGGTCCCTAGTGCCAAAAAGGTTGGAGACCACTGTCTTAGAGGGACTTAGTGGTCAGCCATGGTCATCAGTGATTTTTACTGAGTAGTCACAGGGTGCATATTCCCATTCTCACCCAACATAGCCAAACAGTTACAGTCCACAGGTTTAGAGACACAGGTTAATGTCTTTGATCTTATAATTAAACTGTGGGTGACACTGATTTCAGTTGTGTTGTTCAGGTCAGAAGCTGACAGCCTAGCTAGAGGAAGATGAGGAAGAGGTCAGGAGTATGAAATGGAAGTGCTGACCTGGAATGCGTTTGGAAGTGGTGCCTTACTGTGTCTATTGGTCCGTCTATTGTTTGTTTGTTTTGTCTTGTTTGGGGGGGGTGCTGTGTGTGCATGATCAGGTAGCATTTTTAGCCAGTTGTTCATTCAATAAATATTTATTGAGCACCTATTATGTGCCAGGTTCTCTGGTGCTTGAGATACATTAGTGAATAAAATAGCCAAAGCGGTAAGCTATATTGACAGAGTTTGAAATAAATTTGAAAAAGATTTAAAAAACAATGTTAGCAAATGTTATTGAGTGCTTACCACATGCCAGGTATTGTACTCTGTGCCTATTTCTGGAGAAACAATTCAAAACACATTGAGATTTTAGTGCAGAAGGTATAAAGATGAATCAATCTAAGTCCCTACCCTAGAGGAGCATACAGTCTATCAAAATCCTTCTGGTACCTAAAAACAACTTAGCTATATAACAAAAAATATTTTTAAGTTTTAATTGTTGGACATTTCTTTTTTATTTCGGTATAGCAAATTTCCAGTGTTATAAAAAAAGATTTGACATGTCTTTGGAGGTGATTTTGCCTGTAGTTTTAGGAGTTTTAGTCAAATTCTAAAATTGCTGTTCCTAAAAATGTGAAGCACTTGGGGCCAGGAGCGGTGGCTCACGCCTCTAATACCAGCACGCTGGGATGTTGAGGTGGAAGGATCACTTGAGGTCAGGAGTTGGAGGTTGCAGTGAGCTGTGATGATGCCACTGCACTGTGGCCTGGGCAACAGAGTGAGACTCTGTCTCGAAAAAAATAAAAAAAGAAAGAAAAAGAAAAAAAATGTAAAGCACTTGGGTTCTTCACACCTTATATTGGGAATATTTTCATTATGCAATGATAAAAACCATCAAACGCTCATTAGCAGTGCATATTTGATTATACAATGATAGAAACCATCAAATGCTTATCAGCAGTGGGTATAGTGATCTTGGTTTGGCTTTTCAGTGCTGGAATAATAACCAATAGGAATTATAACTTTTTTTTTTTTTTTTTTTTTGAGTCAGAGTCTCACTTTGTTGCCCTGGCTAGAGTGAGTTCCATGGCATCAGCCTAGCTCACAGCAATCTCAAACTCCTCGGCTCAAGCGATCCTCCTGCCTCAGCCTCCCAAGTAGCTG
>CAUYSK010038131.1:0-23600 GCA_963575035.1 Avahi laniger | reverse complement strand
AGCAAACTGTAAACATGACCAGGTAGATGGCTGCCGACGCTGGGGGTGCCCATGGAGCAGCCACAAAAGGGTCAAGGCAATAACACTGCCCTCCCAGGGTGTGAAACTGTGGCTGAGAAAGCCATCTTTGGGCCGGGCGTGATGGCTCATGCCTATAATCCTAGCACTCTGGGAGGCTGAGGCAGGAGGATCGCTCAAGGTCAGGAGTTTGAGGTTGCTGCGAGCTAGGCTGACGCCACAGCACTCTAGCCTGGGCAACAGAGCGAGACTCTATCTCAAAAAAAAAAAAAAAGCCATCTTTGGTGTCGAGACAGGCGCTGGGGCTCAGCTGTGTCACCCTCTGTGACCTTGGCCAAGTCCCATGCCCTCTCTGTGTCCCAGCGGCCTCCTTAGGGAAACCAGAATAATTAATGGTTCCTACCTGAGGGAATCCAAGAAAAGCCTTTAGCCTGGCACTTGATAAATGGTGACTACTGTGGGCACTGTTGTCACAGCACAGCCCTGGGAAGTCACCTGAAAGAGATACCCTGAGGGGCGAGAGTACTGAAGGATGTGTAAAGGGTGAGTCACTCAAAAGGGACTTTAGCCGGCCCCAGGATCACCAAAGAGTAAAGGCAGGTCCAGCGGAGAGGCTGACGGTGCCAGCCCGGCACCCTCAGAGGAGGTAAGCCCAGCTGACACCCGGGGGAATCAGGGTCCGTGGGCTGCGCCAGGCCCAGCGAGGGACAGGGCTTAGCAGGGACGGTGCCCCTGAGGCTGCCTCTGCCAAGTCCCTGCCCACCAGGTCACCTCCCAAGAGTCCAGGGGCTCTGCCCATACAGGCACGCACGACGCAGAGGCCACACGCCGCCAGTCATGGGCCATTGTACGCCAGCCCTTGCAAGGGTTTATTTGGTGTTTAAAAGAAATAAAATTGGGATCAGTTGCCAACCATTTTCACACAATTTATAAGATTTTCATCATCTCTTGAAAAATTGGGGAACCCGTGAGCAATAAACGACAGAGCCGCATTAGAGCTGCCTCTCCCTGACGCAGCCTCGCTCTTCGGTTGGCCTCACCCAAAACCTGCTCACATGGCCCACCTGGTACCTGCGTGGGCCGTGGGCGCACCTGAGCGTGTGATCATTAGACCGCTTTCTGTCTCACCCTAGATGAACGCATTGGTATGTGGTGTCTCTGTCCAGGTGGGTGTCACTGAGGGAGGGGAGCCAGCTCTGGTCTAACCACTGCAGGTGTTCTCAGCTGCTCTCACATGAGTGTGTCTCTGGCCCTCCAAACCACGGGGCCCTGGTTTTACCACGTCCACCCACCAGATGACCCACTGATCTCTGCCAGGGCTCAGTGAGGAGCGTGGGACTGTGCCTTCAGGTAAGGCCAGGAGTGGGGAACGCACTCCCATTTTCCAAGTACACTTGTCTCACATTCCACATAAGCTCATCTCATGCTCACACAATCCCTGCAAAGAAAGTATGAACACCCCAATTTGCAGATGAGGAAAACTAAGGCTCACAGAGGCAAAATGTCTTATCCAGGATCCCATAGCTGGTGACCAGTGAGGAAGGGGTTCAAATCCAGGGAGATCTGCCAAACGAGCACAAGGTGAGGGTCTGTTCTAGGGTGGCTCGACAGAGTTCCCCAGGGGAGCCTACGGTCAGTCCTTGGAGGGATTTCCAACGTAGAATATTCTGAAGGGGTGGCCAGGGTCGGACCACCATGTGGCACTTTCCCCGAAGATTTGAAGGTACTTTCTACACACCATGAACATACTCTTGGACCCAACAAACATCAAGACAGGCCAAATATCACCAGGGTCCCCCAAAGTTCTCAAAGAATAATTTGGTTAAATTCTGTATATTGGTGACTCCTGGTGTGAAAGTGGGAGCTGAGAGAAGGTCCGCTGGGGGGTCGTAAGAATCGACAAGGAGACGGCAGGACAGCACCGTGGCGAGGTGCCAGGTGCTGGAACCCCAGCCCTGCACTCCACCAGCTGTGTGCCCTGGGCCAGTCACTTCCCAGCTCTGCACCTTGGCTTCTGTTCTAAAACTGAATTAATAGGAGAAACAACAGAGTGAAAAAGCAACTTACGGAATGGGAGAAAATAGCTGCAAAACACGTATCTGACAAGGGGTTAATATCCAAAATATATAAGGAACGCCTTCAACTCAATAGCAAAAAACAAATAACCCAGTTTAAAAATGCACAAAGGACCTAGGTAGACATTTCTCAAAAGAAGACATACAAATGGCCAACAGGTATATGAAAAGATGCTCAGCATCACTAATCATCAGGGAAATGCAAACCAAAACCACAATGAGACATCACCTCATACCTGTTCAGATGACTACTTTCAGAAAAACAAAAGATGCGTTGGGAGGGCGTGGAGAGAGGCAACCCTTGTGCGCTGCTGGTGAGAATTTAAATGGTGCAGCCACCATGGAAAACAGTGTGGAGGTTTCTCCAAAAATTAAAAGTAGAACTACCATATGATCCAGCAATTCAACTTTTGGGTATTTATCCAAAAGAATCGACATCAGGATCTCAAAGAGATATTTGCATTTCCCCTGTTCATTACAGCATGATTCACAGGAGGCAAGATGTAGAAATAACCTAAATGTCCATTCATGGATGAATAATGTCGTGTATATATACACACACAATGGAACATTATTCAGCCTCAAAAAAGAAGGAAATTCTGTCATTTATGACAACGTTGGTGAACCTGCCAGTATAATGTTCTCATTATGGTACATGAAATCAGCCAGACACAGAAAGACAAATAATGTATGATTCTACTTATGGGAGGGATCCAAAACAGGCAAACTTACAGATGCAGAAAGTAGAACGGTGGTTGCCAGGGACCAGGGGGAGATGTTCAAAAGGCATAAAGTTTAAGTTATACAAGACGAGTAAGTTCTAGAGATCTGCTGTATAACCCACTGCCTACAACTATAATACTGTGTTGCACGCTCAAATATTTGTTAAAAGGGTGGATCTCATGTTGGGTGTTCTTACCGCATGAAAAATAACTGAATTAACAGTGTGCCTATAAAGTGATAGCATGAGAGGTTCCGGAGGGTGATGGAGCTATTCTGTATCTGGACGGCCATGGTGGTTACATGATAAGCATATTTTAAATTTCATAGAAGAGTACACACATGGCCAGCATGATGGCTCACATCTGTAATCCTAGCACTTTGGGAGGCCAAGGCAGGAGGATTGCTTGAGGTCAAGAGTTTGAGACCAGCCAGGGCACCATAGCGAGACCCTGTCTCTACAAAAAAATTTTTTAATTTAGCTAGATGTGGTGGCTACAGTCCTAGCTACTTGGGAGGCTCCTCCAAAGAGATTCAAGACCCAGACCAGAGTTGGAGAAAGAAAAGCTAATGCTATGGAGGGAGCACCACCACACCAGTATCTGGTATTGCAAGGACTTGTGACTATACTCAAGTTTAATTATAGCCAGGCCTCTCATCCTGAATAGGGTCTCCACCTTTTGGATAAACAGAACAGTTAGTCCATTTCAAACGGATCTTGCTTCCTGCCCAGCTGTGCTGCCCGGCAGGTTCCAGGAGGAAGGCTGGTGTTCAAGAGAACAGGGATTATACCGTCAGACGTGCCAGGTCTTCAGGGGCTCCGTGACGCACCAGTCGTGTGACCCAGCATTTCTGAGGGTGATTTCCCTGGATATAAAACAGTTACAGTAATGCTCACTCAGAGGATGAGAAGGTATCTGTAAAGGCCCTTGCATGTCCCCTGGCTCTGGGCAATATAGGAAACTCCAAGTTCATGCTGTGTCTCCCATGGGTCAAGACTTAAAAACGAATATACAAACATCTATTGGATGTCGGGCAGGAGGGAGGGGGTAGGGGAGGAGGGGACCGGTATTTGCATACACAAAGAGTGCAATGGGCACCATCCAAGGGATGGGCACACTTGAAACTCGGACTTGGGGGGGAGTGGGGAGGGAAGGGCAACATACATAACCTAAACATCTGTACCCCCATAATATGCTGAAATAATAAAAAAAAAAACGAATACACAGCAGTGTTGGAGGTTTTATTCCTGTCTTGCACTGTTCCTGCATACACAACCAATAGAATTAAGTTAATAGACCTGAAAGTTAAAGCTGACAACAGACAATTAGGCTAATTACCACTTCTTTAAAGGATCAATTAGGGCTGTGTTTCCTAAACTGTGTTCTGAGAATAGTACAAGATGCTCCAAAAACAATAGGGTGTCTTAGACTATATATTTGGCAAAAGTGAGGCCGAACCAAGTGACTCTGGTTCCTTCTGTGCAGGACTTCTCAGAGTCTTTTTTTTTTTTTTTTTTTTTTGAGACAGAGTCTCACTCTGTAGCCCAGGCTAGAGTGCCATGGCATCAGCCTAGCTCACGGCAACCTCAAACTCCTGGGCTCAAGGGATCCTCCTGCCTCAGCCTCCCGAGTAGCTGGGACTACAGGTGCTCGCCACCACACCCAGCTAATCTTTCCTATTTTTAAGAGAAACAGGGTCTCACTCTTGCTCAGGTTGGTCTCGAACTCCTGACCTCAAGCAATCCCCTGGCCTCAGTCTCCCAGAGTGCTAGGATTACAGGAGTGAGGCACTGCACCCGGCCTTCTCAGAGCCTTTAGCAAGGCGGCCACTGCTATACGGAGAAGCACAGACTGGAGGATGCGGAGTCAAGTCAATCCTACAGAGCAGGGCTTTGGAAATTTTAATGTACATACAAACCACCTGGGTATCTTGTTAAAACAGATTCAGATTCGGGTGGGCACTGAGATTCTCCATTTCCAAGCTCCCAGGTGATGCTGAAGCTATTATCTGGGACTACACTTCGAAGAGCAATTTTAGTAGACAGTTAAGACCCCTTCTTGTCCACTTTCCTGGTGGGGTAACAGACTTGCCGAAGGCCACTTAGGAGTGACAAGTGGGACCAGAACTCTGTTTCCCAGACTTCCCCTGCAGGGCTCTATCCCCTTCCCTGGGGATCTCAGCCCTGCTTGCTACTGGTTCTCCAAATTTAGAGCAATCCTCAGTCTTGGTTGTGCATTAGAATCCCATAAGAGACTTAAAAAAAAATTACACCTACGACCCACCCTCAGATCCTGATACTGGCTCTGGGGTGAAGCCTGAGTCTGGGGATTTTTAAAACTCCTCAAGTGATTCCAATGTACAGCCAGGGTTGCGGCTCATTGATTTAGGGGTGCCAGGTTAGCCTCACCCCAAATACCCTCCTTTATACCCTGTCTGCCTGTCCCAGGCCTGATGACAACCAGCTAGGAGCAACTCCAAAAATACAACGTGAAAGGATTACCAGATGGGGAACGGAACTTAACAAGGCCACAGCTGGCTGAAGCCCTGTCTCAAGCTACTATAGTATCGGAGGAATCCCAACTGCCTTGGGAGGAGTAATTTTCCATCTCATTCCATGGTCAAATGAGCAGGTAAACACGCTCTAAGCTTGGAAGCCCCGGGTGGTCATCGTGGTAAAACCTGGACCCTCTAGGGTGAGATGCCGTTAGCCAGTGTGGGAGTCTTTGAAGACAATTTCAGAATCAGGAGTCAGACTACTTGAGGCTTGGAAAAAAAAGAAGCTTGATGATTTTAAGCTTCTTAATGAGCACTGCCAGGTGAGGATTAGTGATGAGAAACCCACTGAATCCAATTAGAAGAGGTCTCAGCTCTCTCTGAATTCAGTGAATAACAAAAAGAAAAAACGTTGGCGGAGCCCGCGGGACACAGCAGAGCACTGGCACGCAATGGCAGCGTTCCCACCCCTGCTCCTGCCGCTGACCATGTCCCCTAACCCCGCTGCACCCCAACTGGCTCATCCAAACAGTGGCGAACGACAGTGCCTGTCTCGTAGAGTCACTGGGGGATTAAATGAATTGGTACATGTGAGGTCCTTACAACAGTGCCTGGCACTAGTAAGTGCTCAATGCACACAAAATACTGGCTTTTTCACACAGTCCTCCCTCTGGTCTAACTTTTCTTTTCACCCTGATTTTTAAGTCTATATTTGTAAAAATTTGTTGTAAAGTAAGCATTCTTGTCAGCTTCCTGGCGTTCTGTCTGGAATGAGGCAAGGTGGAAACACAGGCACTCACATTAGCTACTCTCTGCAGAGGGTTATCAAGGTGGCTTGGCTTGGTGTCACAGATGAAGGGGCTCCAGAGGCCACCTCGGGCAGGGTAGCATGAGGCACCACGGAATTCAGGCTGGGTCCTCAGAGCAATGAGACACATTTGAAGGCTGAACAGGACATGCAAAAATTAGGTCAATTTTGGAAAGCTCATTCGTGGGTCCTGAGGAGGTCTGGGGTCTCCTGGTTGGGGATGGGGGGGAAAGACCACCCAGAATGCCAGAGTGAGGGGCGGGCGATGGGGGCCAACCCAGGCATTGCCTCGAGGCCAGCATCAGAGCTGTGTGACCTGTGCAGTCACACGGAGCCACCCGCTTGGGGGGTTCCGTGCTTGGCTGAATGCTCTGTTGTTGCTCTTCTAAAATTCCTAATACTTTTCCAACAAGGGGTCCCACAAATTACGTACCTGGCCCTATGCTGCAGGGATATCTCGCTTGCCCCTACATCTACCCTACCAGGTGAGGCAGTGAAGGTTACTATTTCCTCCTTAAAATGAAAAAACTGAGGCTCTCAGAGGGTAAATCAACTGTCTCAGGGCATAGTTGGTCAGTGGCAGGGCGGTGGCCCAGCCCAGGTCTTGGGGCTGCTACTTGGGAGCCAGCCACCTGCACCTCCCCCAAAGCAGTGCTCAGGCTCCACTGGGCCTGCATGCGGGGACTGTTATCTCCCCTCCTGACCCACCCTAGGCTGGGGCTGCCAAAGCAGCAGGCGGCAGGTGCTACTGGCCCCAGGCCAGCCGGAACTGGGACTAACACCCACGGATCTGGGTCACAAGGCCAGTTGCACAAGTGCAACATCCAGCGATTAGTGAAACAATTTAACAAGAGCTGAGCAAACACAAGTAATCATTACAGCGCAGGATCTCTCCTCTGCATTCAGCCTCCTTCCTCAACTCCAAAAGCAATTTAGAAAGGGCGAATTCAAGGATAGAGCGGGGAGAATGCTCCACCAATAGCTGAAAACCTGCCCACTAAAGCTGGCATATCAAATCACACCGTGTCTTGGTGGCTTCCTGGACAGGCTTTAGGAGGCACTTCTAAGGGGCAAGTTTGGCCCAAACACCATTCCAGCGCTGGAGATACAATCTTGAATAAACCGGATAAAATTCTTGCCCTCAGGTGCTTGCCCTCCCATACGAATGGGAGGAAAGAGAACAAGCACAATAATTAAGTGAATGACACAATGTGTTAGGAGATGATGGGTGGTTCAATGAAATGACACCAACTGGTGCTTACTCTGTGTCTAAATGCTTTACACGCACTGTCCCGTCTCTGCTCATTCCCATTTGACAGAAAAGCCACCAAACTAAGTACTTTGTGCCAGGCCCTATAGGCAGTGAGAAAACAAGGAGTATTGATAGGAAAGGGCAAGATGATGCTATTTCTCCCCTTCTGACTTTGTTTTAAAAAGAGCAACACAAGCAGGAAGCCTTGTTTTCTCCCTGGCCTCCAGTTGCGGGGTGCTAATCATGGTATACCCCTCTCCACTCCCCACCATTCTCAGAAGATCTGACGGGGTGGTGGGACCCTCCAAGCTTTCTCTTTTCTCCCAGAGCTAAGGCTTTGGAGCTAGCAGCCCCAAGTTCAAATCCCAGCTCCACCAGCCACTGAAAATGGCTTCCACTCAGCCACGTCTCCTTCTCCTGTGATTTAAAGTGAAGATTAACTCCCTCTCTCAGGTGACACGGGAATGGATGTCCCCACCCCGAGGTGTCCGTGCAGCGCTGAATGCTCCCTGCATGTCTGTTCATGCGCACACCCCTCTCCTGGGACCCATCAAGCCCTCCCCCTTCTCTTCTCCGAGTGCTGGGAGGGCTGAGCCATGGGCCGCCGCCTCCCCACCACAGGGCTGAGCATGGGGCGGACGCTTGGTAGGGGCTTGGAGAATGCACACGGAAGAGGGAGAAGGTGCACAGACGGTGGGATCTTTCTCAGAAGCCAGGTCCTGGAGCCTTGCAGCTCACGGATCTTAAACAGTGCAGGTCTGTGGGGCACAATGGCTCATCCTCCAAGACGCAAATGTGAAGTGTTGAATCCATCATCACCATTCTGTGGTGAGCCCAAGCCCTCGATGGAACAAACATGGAGTTAAGCTGGGGCCCTGATGGTGCCTGGGCACTCAGGACCTGAAGCAGGCAAGGCAGCCCCAGGCTAGCTGGTCTCGCAGACCTGGGCGTTTTCCACTTGAAAAATCAACGCCTAGTACAGACAGAGCCTTTGGCAGGCAGGCCCCTCCAAGGCCAAAGACCAGAGCTGGCCTCACCTCTTTTCCTTACTTCACATACCTGCCCCCAAACCTCCAACGCGTGACCTGGGACCCAGGCCCACCCTTCTCATCTAGAGCCCATGAGGTCGAGGGCAAGACCCTCAGTCCTGGAGCCTTAAGTTCTGTCTCTGTATGACGGAGGGTGAAGTGCAGAGGGACAGGGAAAAAGGACCAAAAGCAGTGATTTCCCCAATACCGGAACCTACTGAATCACATGGGGATGGAGGCAGGAATCTTTATGGTCAGCCTGGGTCAGGGGAGGCTCTGTGGAACCAGGAGTTGATGAGCCAACCACGGCTCTCACGGCCCGTCACCGCCCGGACATTAGCGGTTGGTATTAGGACTGTCCCTGAATTCCATCAAGGGGCTTTCCTTGTTCAGAACCGCCCTGGGTCTGCAAGCTTTTGTCTCAGGGACACTGGTGCCAGCCCCATGGCTGCCTAGAAGAGGCAGGAAGCCGGCAACGTTTGCTAGATGGCATTGGTGCTCGGACAGGTTGGAAAACCACATCAGCCAGTAAAGAGGCCCAAGGCCGATGTCCTTTCTGGGTCTAAATCCCAACATGCCCCCAAGCCATGGGGTTATGGCAGGCTAGGGACCTCTCTCTCTGGGTAGGCTTCTCCCTTTGGCAGAGGGAGAAGTCCCTCTGTGACACAGGCATCGGAATCCCTATTCGATGGCTGAGGAAAGCACCCCACGGAGAGGGCCCATGCCCGCGTCTGAGCCCTAAATCCTGCTGCACTCCGTCAGGGTGCCTCGTGCACTCAGCCCTCACAGGTGGAGACCTTATTTTTAGCCCCAATTTGCAGGTGGTGAGACCGAAATACTGAAAGGACTCAGACACTTACTGAGCTCATGCAGCTGAGTGGTGAAGGGGAAGTCTGAACCCAGAGCCTCTGCCCTAACTTCTAGAATATACCAAGCAGCTCAGTGGAGATGGCAGAGCTATGATTCTAATCCAGCTCCTCCCCACACTAAACCCCTGTTTTCCCGGCTAGACACCAAGAGTGGCTGCCTCAGGCCAAGACAGCCCCTAGGGCTTCATACCTCAAGGAAAGGGCAGGTGGAGACCCCTTCCCTGGCCCAAGGTGGACCATGAGGTAGTTGGACCCCACAAAGGGCCCACTGTGGTGACTGCAGAAAGCCAAGGCCAGACCCTGATGGCCTCCATGCAGAGTTCTGCCCAAGGTTGCCCGGCCTCCTCCCCTTCCCATGTGCCCCCACACCCAGAGCACAGGGTGGGGGCTGGCTGGGGACAGGCCTCTGATCAGCCCAGCCTGGGGGAGCCTGACTACACCAACCTAAGACCCTCCAGCTGCTGCCAGGCTGGACGGGGCTGCAGGCCCCTGCAGGCTGGTTCCAGGTGCTCAGGCCCCACCTGTCAGCTTGGGTGGGGTCCACTAAGGGGGCTCAGCGGGGGCTCGGGGGGAATGCTGGGTTGTAAGGGTTGTTCCCCTCTAGGGGGAAGGAGAAAATCTGTTTCCCAGCTTGGGGGGAGGGGAAGGCAAGGTGTCAGGGGAGGCAGGGGAGGGGGCTTAGCGGAAGGAAGGTGGGTGGGTTTGTCTCGGGCTGCACTAGCGGGTACTCCGGCGCTCTGGCTGGCTCCGTGTGCGGCGAGGGGCCCGCCTGGGGTCCCCGAGAGCCAGCCAAGGCATGCACAGGGCAGGGGGCCGCCTTTGCGTGCAGGGCGGAAGGGTTCCGCGGCGTGCCGGGGCGTCCCCTCTGCCCCCGGAGGGGGCTCGCGAGTGGCCGGGGTCGCCACACTCACCTCCTGAAGTCAAAGGGCATCGTGCCGCCGCCGCCGGGGGTGGGAGCGCTGCAGACCAGGCGGGCCGCGGCGCCGCGTGGGTCCGAGCCCGCTGCCAACGCCTCCTCAGGCCGTCCCGCCCCCGCCGGCCGTCCCGAGCTCTCGCCACTCGCCTCCCGCCGCCGGGAAGTGACGCTCCGCGCAGCCCATTGGGCGCCGCCCGCCGGCCGCCCCTTCCGCCGCCCGGTTAAAGGGGCCCGCGGCCGGCAGAGAGGGGGCCTGGGGCGCGGGGAGCCCCCAGGACTCGAGCATTCGTTCCTCAAGCCTCGCACTCAGTCTCCTTCTCCGTTTCTCTGTGTGGCCTCGGGCAAATCGCCCTGCCTCCCAGAGCCTCCGTGTTTTTGCATTTGCAAAACGGTTTCTCTCAGTTGTGAAGATGAAATGGGCTGATCCGGGTTTTGGCGGTGCACGGAGCCGGGCCACGGGCGAGGGCCTCAGGCTGGGGTCACGGGGAGAGGTCAGGCAGTCCCAGCCTGGCCAAGAGGACCCCCCACCCGCTCCTGCTGAGCCACTCTGGAAAAGTCGCTGGGCCTCTCGGAGCAGTCCTTCCTTTGCGCATCTGCACAAGGAAGGTGATGACACTAGAGTTTTTCCTGGGGGTCAAATGAGAAAACTGGGAGACTGCCTCAGCGCAGAGCCTGGCGCCCAAAGCTACGGTATTGATAGGTGGCGCCGTGGCTGTCCCGCCCCATCTCCACTTGTGGGTCGCCGCAGCGGGTATTCACGGACGCCTGCCCTAGCCCGGCCCATCCAGGACATGCAAGGTTGTCTCCTGCACTGTGCCTCGGCTTAAGGCGGACTGTGCCGATCGTCCCCCTCTTTGAGCCCCAGTTTCCTTCTCAAAAAGGCCCCCAGGGTTCTGTCACTGACCCCTTCTTCAAGGTTGCGGTGACATGGGACTTGAAAAAAACCCAGGGAGGACAGTGGGAGCTCATGTTCAAAAAGCAGGACCAACGGACAGTTTCCTCAGCCACAAATAGAGGGAAACCGCGGTACCTGTTCTCTGGGAGGGTTAGGAAGGAACCTGCCAGCAACAGTGGGGTGGGGTGGACCAAAACCTTCCCCGGGGACATCCCCCGAGGCCTGGGCAATTGCTTCTCCTCCTCTCTGACCTCCCGCTCTCCCTCGCCATGCATCCCTTCGTTCACTCTTGCAGCAAGCAGCCTGACACTCTCCAGAGAGACTCTCAGCCAGAACTGGAAACCCATGAGCAGTCCTTGGGGCCACAGGAGTGTTTGTTGGCCCCATGAGGGAGGGAAGTCATGCGCTCATGGGCGTTTGACCTCATATCTTCCTTCCTAAAATGTGCTACACAGACCAGCTGCTTGGGCACCACGGGGCAAATTCTGTCCCCAGCCCAGACCTACTGAATGAGGTGGGCATTTAGCATGATCTCAAAGGTCAACGAATGCCTGGCCTGGAGTAAGTGCAAGACAGCGTTGATGATTGTTGCTGTTTTTGCATGGAGATGGAGCTCCCAATGTTTAGCTGGGCTGGGCATGTGCGTGAGTGCTCAGAATGAAGCGTTTCCCAGCTTCTCCCGTAGCTGGGTGTGACGTGGGGGCTTCTGGGATGGTTGATATAGGCACTCTGCCCTCTGTGTCCCTTTGTCCATCTGCCTGCCCAGAGTGTGGGTGTCACCATCCTGGACCCTAAGGCAGAGGCCACACAGAGCAGGGTAACAAGACAGAAAGAGCCTGAGTCCCTGTCCCTGAGTAGTGCCGTACCTGTCCTCAAACACCTGCCCAGACTTCTACACGAGAGAGAAATAAACGCCTATCACATTTTGGCTATTGTTATTTTGGATTTTCAGACAGTCACACCTGAATCTAATGTTAATACAGCTACCCAGCCTAGTTAATTATCATACTTGACTGCACAAATACTATACACAGAATAGGTCGGTATCCTATTATATGATCCTGTGGTACTCTGTAGCTTTCCTTGGGAGAAGGTGGCACAATTTGTGATTAGATTATTATTAATTGGCTGATAACTACCTTCCTATCTTGAGTGGAAGCTCCCTGAGGGAGGGTGGTGTCACCTTCATATCCTAGCGTCCAGCCAGAGCCTGCACTTGGTGGTGGTGTGATAACTATGTGTTGAAGCCTGAATGGAGGCTTCTCAGCGGGGCAGCCCTTCCCACAGAACAGAGAGGATGGGAGGGTCCCTCGACCAGTGTCTTTGCTTTGGGACTGTTGAGGTCAGTAAGCGGACCGGGCTGTCAGTCCCGGATGGTCTGTCCACTCAGGAGACAGTGCGAGATGGAGTTAAGGAAATCAGATTGTGTGCTGTGGGACGTGGGAAGGCTCTGGATTTCTTTGAGCAGGGAAGTGACTTAATAAAAGTTGAGTTTTAGGGCCAGATTCAGTGGCTCATGCCTATAATCCCAGCAATTTGGGAGGTCAAGGTGGGAGGGTCATTCAAGGCCAGGACTTTGAGACTAGCTGGGGCAATATAGCAAGACCCCATCTCAAAAAAAATAGAAAAAAAAATTAACCAGTCTCAGTGGAATACGCCTGTAGTCTCACCTACTCAGGAGGCTGAGGTGGGAGGATCACTTAAGCCCAGGAGTTCAAGGTTGCACTGTGTTTTGATCGCACCACTGCACTCCAGCCTAGGTAACAGAGCAAGACCCTGTCTCTAAAAATCATAAATAAATAAAAGTTGAGTTTTCCATTCTTGTGGAACCCTGTGGTAGCCAACCTCCAGTGATCCTGATCTAGTATTCCCATGCCCTTGTATAATCACCTCCCACAATGAATAGGTGGAACCCATCCTGTGCAATCAACAGGATATTGCAGGAATGCCAGTGTATGACTCCTGAGACTAGGTCACACAGACATTGATGGCTGGGCCTGGTGGCTCACTCCTGTAATCCTAGCACTTTAAGAGGCTGAGCTGGGAGGATCACTTGAGCCCAGGACTTCAAGATGAGCCTGGGCAACATAGTAAGACCCCATCTCTACAAAAAAAAAAAAATTAGCCAAGCATAGTGGCACATGCCTGTAGTCCCAGCAACTTGGGAGGCTGAAGCAGGAGGATCGCTTGAGCCCAAGTGTTTCAGGTTGCAATGAGCTATTATGCCACTGCACTCTAGCCCAGGCGATAGAGCCAGACCCTGTCTCAAAAAAAAAAAAAAAAAAAAAAAAGAGAGAGAGATATTGAGGCTCTGCTTAGCCTCTCTTGAATCACGTGTTCCAGGGTAGGCCAGCTGCCGTGTCCTAAAGATACTCAAGCATGGTTACAGAGGCGTCCACGTGGTGAGAAACTAAAGCCTCCCGCCAGCAGCCATGCAACTGAGCTATCTTGGAAGCACATCCTCAGCCCAGGTCAAGTCTTCAAAGCTGCTGCCCCAGCCCACAGCTTAACTACAGACTCCTGAGAGACCCTGACCCAGAACCACCCAGCTCAGCTGCTCCCGGATTCCTCATCCATAGAAACTATAAAATAATAAATGCTTATTTTAAGCTGCTACTTTATGCATAATCAGTTACCCAGCAGTAGATAATGAACACAGACTCCATCGCATTTTTTTTTCCTACCAGCAACTTCTCCCTGTTTTCCTTCACCTCACCCCCAACCACCCTGGGGAAACAGAAAACCACTCCAGACTCAAGACAGCTCTCTAGCTGGGTGACTTGGACAGGCTGCTTAACTAGCTGGGTGTCCAGGTATGAAATGAAGGATAATAATACCTTACGTGTGACAGGTAGGCTCTAAAACTGCCCCCAATTAATCGACCTCCTGGTATTCATGCTCTTGTGTCATTTCCTCCGTTCAAGTGTAGGCTGGACTTCCTGCCTCACTTCTCATAAACAGAATGTGGCAGAAGGGACGGGCATGTTGCTTCTGAGATTGGGTTACAAAAAGATTGTGACTTCTGTCTTGGACATTCTCACCGTCTCTTAGATCAGTCAGCCAGCTCGCATGTGTGGAGGCAGCCCGATGGAGAGGCCCCGTGAGTGAACTTGAAAGTGAACCTTCTAAGGCCTGACAACAGCCGTGTGCATGAGTTTAGAAATGGATCCCTCAGCTCCAGCTGAGCCTTGACATGACCACAGCTCTGGCTGACAGCTTGGCTGCCACCTCCTGAGAGACCCTGACCACAGGCATCCAAATGTTTGTTGTTGTAAGCCCCTAAAGTTGGGGTAGTTGGTTATGCAGCAGCAGATAACAAATACATTGTCCTAAAAGCATGCTGTGAAGATGAAGTAAATGTATAGTGCCTGGCACATAGTAGACGCTAATTAAATGCTTGCTAAATGAATCAATCAATAAACACATGAACGTTCTATAATGCAGAATGTTCCCTGAATCCAAATGCTCACTCCCTTCCACCCACTCCTGCCAAAGACGTCACCGAAAGTTGTTTTAAGCAGGGGAATGGCTGGGTCAGATTTGTTTTTCTGTAATGGAAGATTGGTTTGTGTTCCACGGGTGTGGCTGGTTCAGCTGTGGTCTGGATAAAGAAAGATTAAAAAATAACAATCTTTTGTCAGCTCAGAGAGGTCGTGAGGGTGACTTAGGTCTCATAGCAGGTAGGTCTCTGAAGAAAAACTCTCCTTTTTTGCTCTATTAAAGTCTCCTGAGCAATTAGAAGACACTCGTTCATTCATTCATTCATTCTACCATTATTTACTGAACACCTCCTTGCGGCAGGCACTCTGGATATAGAAATGAACATGCCAGATCCCTGATTTCAAGAAAGAAGGGAGCAGGTAAGCAAAAGCGTGATGCCAGCGCCAAAACTCAGGGGCGGGGGCATCGATGTCTGGTGAGTACAGCAGAGTGGCAGCACCAGAGGTTCTGGGAGGCCAGGAGGGGGTCCCTGATTCCACCCACGGGGAGGAATCCTTTCAGCTGAAAGTGACAGAAATCATCTCAAATTAATGCACACTGTATAAAGCAAGAAGGAGACAGAGAGAGGAGAAGGAAGCGAGGGAGGGAAAAGAAAAGAGGAAAAGTCTATGGTAAAAAAAATAGAAAGAAAGAAAAGGAAAAAGAAAAGTCCAAAAGCCCAGAGGTAGATTCGGATTTCAGGCACATTGAATCCAGGTGTTTCAATAACTGCACCAGGAATCTGGCTCTTTCCATCCCTAGTCTCATTTTGAATTCTGGCTTCACGCTGAGCAGGCTTCCTCCAGTGCTGGCAAAATGTCTGCCTGTAGCTTCAGGCTGAAGTCTTCCCACTCCGCAACTCCAGAAGATAAAGATCACTTCTTCCCTGATTCCTCCTGCCTGGGCTCCTGAGATGGCCCTCAAGGGCCACAGCCCTTAGGTCACAGCCCCAAGTGTGGCTCCAGGGTACTAGAGTATGCAAACTGGCCAGGCCTGGGCTGAACGCCAGCCCCTCCAGCTTGGGGTGGAGTCAACCGCATCCTACGCACACAAATCAGATGGGAGAAGAGTGGTTCCCTAATGAAAAGGCTGTGCGGTGTTCCTACAGAAGATGGAGAGAATACAGGGAGGCTAAATCATCATAAGTCTTGGGGAGGGAGTCAGGGAAGGCTTCTGGGAGGAGGAAGAGTCTGAGCTCAGACCTGACGAACAATTAGGAATTAGGCAGGGGGAGAGAGGTAGGCTGGGTACATTAGTATCCATTCCTGCATAACAAACTACCCAAGACTTAAGACAAACACATTGTCTTGGTCAATTTTCTGTTGCTGTAACAGAATACCACAAATCAAGTAATTTATAAAGAAAAAGAATTTATTCCGTGTAGTTCTGGAGGCTGGGACATGCAAGGCCGAGGGGCGGGGGCTGGTGAGGGCCTTCTTGTTGGGTCGTAGCATGGTGGAGGCATCACACGGCGAGAGGGCAAGAGCGTGTCAGCTTAGGTCTCTCCTCCTCTCCTTGTGAAGCCACCAGTTCCATCAAGGGGGCCTCACCCAGATGACCTTATCTAATCCTAATTACTTCCCAAAGGCTCTACCTCCAAAGACCATCAACACATGAATTGGGGTAAGTTTCCAACACGTGAAATTTGGGAGACACATTCAAACCGTGACATGCACTTAATACGTTCCAACGTCTGGGGGTCAGGACTCCAGGCGCAGCCTAGCCTGCTGGTTGCGGCTCAGTCAGGGCTGCAGCCTCTGCAGGCGACTGGAGCCGGAGGATAGAAGCTCCCTCTCATGGCTGTTGGCTGGAGTCCTCAGCCCTCCCTGCATGGACCTCCAAAACACTGCTCAGGACATGGCTTCCCCAGAGTCGGTGAAGAGAGACAGACAGAGACAGCCTTTTATAAAGTAGTCTGCAAGAGACTGGCTACTTAGTGTGCAAGGATCCAACAACCTGGGAGGTGGGAGAGAGGACGGCATGGCTGCAGCCTGGGCTAACGGCCAGTTAGAGCGGCAGATGGTGGGGCTGGGCCGTGAAGGACTTTGAATACCTTGTTAAAAATTCACACTTTTTTTTCTGTAGGTAACCAGGGGTCCTGAAGCATTTAAGGTTAGGCTGTACTGCACTATTTTGGTTGGCAGTTTTAGGGAGCCCGACATACAGTGTTGTCTTTCCTGCACGTGTTCGGAATACATGTGATTTCTATCTGCAGGGGGTCTTCCTGATGGTGAACCTCAGAATTTGGCAGACAGACCCACCCAGGAGGCATAAGAAGGGAAGAAAAAACACAGGCTCCTTGGGGAGGGCAGAGCAAAATGCAGCTCCCTTGAGCAGCCTTCTCCCGAAAGGAAGAAGGGAAGAGCTGGGCACCGTGGTCTCAGACTCCAGTCCCAAACTCGCCAGTTAGAATTCACCATCTCCCCTGGCGGGGGTGGGGGGAGCCCAGGGTGTTGAGGGGAAAGCCCTCCCTGTAGAAACCGAAGGAATGGGAAAGCACACCACCCACAATTTGGCCACATCACACCACCCCCAATTTGAAATTGTTTAGAAGCAACCCTCTGGTGGCCAATGCGGAGGATGGGCTGGGGTGGGAGGCCAAGGAGGAGGCTGCTGCGGTCCCCAAGAGGAGATGGGGAGTGGGCCCAAATCTGCAGGACTCGAGGGACGGTCTGGAGGCAGTTAAACTGCTCAGAAGCGTCCCAGGGACTAGGAGGCTCAAACACAAGAGTTTGTAGGAGCCGGGCAGTCATTTCCTCAAATTTCCCGCCTTTGCCCCACTCTCAGTCTCCCCATCTTGGCTGAGGGGGACCCCGTCAACTTCCAGTTGCCCATTATTCTTGCTGTCACCCACGACTCCTCTCTGTCTCTGCAGGGTCGCTACGATGAGCATGGGTGTACTTCTGATGTTCATTGAACTTACTGAATCTGTGGATTTTCAATGTCCTGGAAAATAATCAACTACCTTCTTTACAGATATTGCCTCTGCCCTATTGTCTCTCTTCTCCCATTTCGCTTTTATTATCTCTGTTCATTTTGCAAAGTTTCTTCTGACATATTTTCTAGTTCACTAATTCTCTCTTTGGCCGTGCTTCATCTGCTATTAAACTTGTCCATTAAATTAATTTTAATTATTGTATTTTTCTATTTTGGGATTTGTATTCCGTCCTTTTTCAGATATTCTATTTGAATAGAAGGCGTGCTGGACGCCTTCTGTTTGTCCCTCCAGAACAACTCTGCTTCTTGACCCTGCCCTGTGTCCTGGGAGGTTGACCTGCATTGATGGCCACTAGTTCTCTTGGCTTCTGATTGGTTTCGGCCTGTGGGGAGCACCAGCAACAGATTGGAAGGAAGGAGAAGAATGAGTTTTTGGTATGCATTCCCCAGCTCCCACCCTGAGTGCCCACCAGGGTGACTGTGTCCTTCAGTGAACGTCAAAATTCCCATCGGATGGTCCTCTCCTCCCAGCATCCTTCTTGGTTCTAGTCACCACTTCCTCTCCTGACCTTTCAGGCCTATGGGCAGTAACTCTGCACTGTTCCTTACTCCAGGGTGCTAGCTCTAGGATATCTCTTGTAGTTTCCCTACCTTCTTCTCATACTGGTAAAAGCATCTCTTTGTGAAGCTCTTCTCTAACCACTTAGAGTACACCATTGCTTTCAGGCCAGGACACTGACTGATATAGTCGCTTTGCAAGGTTTCCGGTTTCCTTACAGAATTTTCAGCATAGCTTTTTATCTCCCTGAACATAGCAGCATAATTATGCTATAGTCAGTGTCTGATATTCCTCACGTCTGGAGTCCTTGAGGTTCATTTCTGCTTCTTATTATTCATAATGTCTTGCCTCTTCACGAATATAGTTATCTTTGATTATGTGCTGAAAATTGTGTTTGAAAAAATATTTATAAAAATAATTTTAGGCCTGGGTGATTTTTTTTTTATTACTTTTGTCAGGCACCAGGGACAAACCGGCATTCTGGAATCATCTTAGTTCAGAGCTTGAGACGTACTAGGTCACCCAGATGACCTGAAGGTGGGCTCAGTCTGTTCGAGGGCTAGTCTGCTTTTATTTCACCCCTTCTTCTAGAATATAGGCTTTCAGGGTCACAGCCCAAGCTGGGGGGAGATTTGCCAGGGTCACCAAACTTTGGCAGACCCTGGAACTCTGATGTCAGGCTCCCTGGCCTTCACAATAAATCAGAGGCTGAGCCTTCTCAACCACCTCACAGGGCTGCCACCCTGATCCAAGCCATCGTCATCTCTCACCTGGATCAGGCATCACTACTCAACTGGTTTCTTGCTTTCCGTCTTGTCACCTGCAGCCTGTTCCCAGCACTGCAGCCAGAGCAGACCTTTCATCCTAAGACCCTGTGCCTCCTCTGCTCAGAGCACCCGAGAGGCTCCTGTCTCAGTTAGAGTAACAAGCAAAGTCTTTACAATAACCGGCAGCCTGCAGGGTCTGCCCCCACTACGTTCCTGGCCTCCTTTCCCGTCCCTCTCTGCTCACTCTGCTCCCGCTGCAGTGGCTCTTCGCAGTGCCTCGACCACAACGGGATGCTCCTGCCTCAGGGTCTTTGCACGGCTGCCCTCCCTGGATGTCTGCTTGTCTAATGCCCTCCTCTTCAAGTGTTTGCTCAAATGTCATCTCAGGGAGGCTTTCCTGATCCCCCAGGTCAAATTATGGACCTCCCCCAACACTCGTGATCCCCCTTTACCCTACTCTTGCTTTGTTTTCTTTTCATAGCATTCATCACCTTCTAACCTGCTGTTTCATTCACTTGTTTCTCATGTACCTATTGTGCATGTTGTCTCTTTCCCCCACTAGAACAACAGCTCCATGAGGCCAGGGAGTTTTTGGTGTGTGTTTGATTCCCAGAATCTAGCATAGTGACTGGCACATACATAGTAAGTGATCAACAATACTTACTGAAGGAATAAATACAAATCAGAGTGAAGCAATGCCAGGGCCGGGGGGGAACTTGGCCTGTGTGGCTCTATGTCCAGGAAGGCCAGGGCCAAGGAGGAGGCCTGTGCTGATGGGCGGTTGTTACATACAGGGGCATCGAACAATTAAGTATGTGTATTGGGGATGGTGGGATTCAGGCTCTTACTGCTGGAGACGGGAGTTACAGATGTGGGAAGGGGGAAGACTAGAAGGGGCCATGTGGTTTCGAATTGGAATTGAAGGTATTGGTGTGAGCTCATGGATTCTACTGGGTGCACAGACATGATAGTGAAGTGCACGTGAGAATATACATACGTCTTCTTAGCTCTGTCATCTAGGAAGTACTAGAAGCAATGACACCCTAACTGCCCAGATCTTGGTTTCCAAATACCGATCTCCACTAAATGGAACCAGGACTCCTAGGAGAGGCACAGATTGAGCATCCCTAATCCAAAACAATCTGAAGTCCAAAATGGTCCAAAATCTGGAGCTTTTTGAGCACCAAGATGATACCACAGTGGAAAATTCCACACCTGACCTCATGTGATATATTACGTCAAAATGCAGTCAAAACTTTGTTTCATGCACAAAATTATTTAAAATATCATATAAAATTACCTTCAGACTGTGTGTATAAGGTATATATGAAACACAAATGGATCTCATATCTAGACTTGGGTTCCACTGTCAAGACACTTCATTGTGTTTGTGCAAATATTCCAAAATCTGAAAACAATCCAAAATCCGAAACACTTCTGGCCCCAAGCATTTCAGATAAAGTACCAGATGAGTCTGGAGCATTTTCTCAGGTCAGAAGTAAGGACATGCTCGAGGTATGATGGGACATGTGAAAAGGACGTAAGAGCCAGCTTGAAGGGGCTCCCACTGGCCAAATCTGGGATAATTTCAGCATCGAAATTGATAATGAGGATAATGGCTGATTATATGTGGAATAAAAGAAGAATGTGAGTTTATAACAGATACAAATAAACAAATAGATCAGTAAGTGGGGGGGCAGGGAGAGCTCTTCCTTGCAGTAGGATGCCAACTAAATAAACACAGAAGGGATGACGGAACGGCCCTGTGGCAGCCGTCCCAGCCATCGATTCGGGCCAGAGTCATCAGTGGTGGTGACACTGAGGCATTCCTCACATTTTCTCCCACACCCGCCCGTGCTGGCCTCTTCCTCTCACTGACAGCGAACGTATATAGAAGTGCTTTGAAAGTTCAAAACCCCTCTACGAACTTGAGCCCTTTAAGGGGTGATGAGTAGCCCAAATAGGTAACTTTTCGTGCCTGTAAATCTTGCCCACCTTGGAGCCTGGGATCGTGGCGACACCCCTTCGTACCGCCTGTGTCTGGCAAAGTGCCAGGTACACAGTAGGTGTTCGACCGAGTGACCACGTGCACGGAGGGGAGATGAGTGTCCCCCTCTTGCTGCACCAACCTTTGTATCCCACACAGATGCACACTCAGTGGGAGGATACCTGTGCACGTGTGTGTGCCAAGAGTGTGTTCACACGTGTGTGCGCACGCAGGGTTTCCATTTAATATGAAGTGTTCAGATGCTGCCCACAGCTGTGTCAGAACCTACTTGGTCACCAGCTCCTGGGAAGCAACTTTCTCACATTTTCAATGCACCTGAGGGGATCTCAGTTCTTTGGGCTCTATTTTTCTGAGTCCCGCCTACCTTCTCCTTCATGAATCTTCACTGTCTCTGAATCCAGATAAACCTGGATGTATCTGATTTCCCTTGTAAGGTACAGTTCAGTCTTGACTTTTGTTTGAGACCCACCTACTGGCCCTTTTCCCCTGACACATTAACCACTCATTGATCCCCTGCTCTGGGAGGCACGTGATATAATGTGCTTTGGACTGTGCCAGACCTGTATTTCAGTCCCACCTTGGTTCCCCCATTCTCCAGGCTGTGTGACCCTGGGCACACTACTGAACCACTCTGTGCCTCAGTTTGCAACTGTCAAGTGGGGGTTAGTCATGCCCACATCATAATGTTAAGTGACTTGGTAGAGGTCCGGAGCTTAGCATGGAATCGGGTGCATAGTATACGCTCAGTGAAATGGCGTTTGCCCTACCCATCCTGCTCTGAGAACCCTAGGGAGGGTGTACGCAAAGGTGGCAACATTTGGTCCCTACAGAAGGGGGACATTTGTTTCAAACAGACAGGGGCCCTCTGGTCTGTGTCAAGTGTGGGCCTTTCATCCACACTTTTCAGGAGCTAGGAAGCTCACCAGTTTGAGACGTCTCACCCAGAGAGTGCAACTCCTGCCTCCAGCAGTCGGATCACGCAGGCTGCAGTGACACAGGGCCACCTGCTCCCCTTCCTCATCGCCTTCCTACCGGGAGCTCACTGGGACCCCTTCCTCTGCTGTCTGGAGCGTGGGGCTGGGGACCCGCCCACTGGCTCCATCTCCATTCCCCTGTGGGCTGGCTGCCCGCCGCACCCCAGCCGGCTCTTCTGCCATCCCCGCTCCTTGGCTGCACTGGGGAGGCCTTTGTGTGGCCCGAGCCTGAGCGTGTGTCACAGTGTGTGGGTGTCACCGTGTGTTGGCAGCACTGACGTCCAGAGGCAGGTGGGGCTGCTCTCCTGGCTGATGACTGTGCTGCTTCCTCAGGGTGGATCAGTCACCAGCTGGTGTCAAATTGAGCTTGGCTCCGAGGAGGAAACAGAGAAGGTCTTTCTTCTCGGAGAAGGGCCTGGCGACTTCTGATGTGATTCCTGTGTCACTAAAGCAAGTCACCGCACCTCCCTGAGCCTCAGCCCCTTTATCTGTAAATTGAGGATCTGCGAGGATTAGCAGTTACTCATTCATTCATTCATTCATTCATAAGTTGATACACCAGTGAACAGGACGGAAACGCTCTCGCTCCTCATGTGAGTGCTTAGCACTCCGCAAATGATAATAAATGTAAATAAGGCCAATAATAGTATGTTCCAGGTGACTCTGGCCAGATTCACATTTCCAAGGTGCCTCGAATGGAGAAAGGCTAAATGAGAAACTGGCTCACTGTAACCCCAAGAGCTGCAGGACGAGGTGGGGGTCAAGGGTGCCAGAAAGAGCTTTGGGGTCCGAGGGCAGGATCCTAAGCCTCGCCCAGTCAATTCCTGCCTGGGTCACCTTGGGGATGTCCCATTCCCCACTCTAGCCTCAGTTTTTTTCTCTGCAAAATGGACATAGTGCCACCTCGTGAATCCGTTGGATGGTCACGTGCTGATTCTGGGGTCGCACTGTACCCCCACTACTTGGGTCTGCTTCTGGCTGGATCCCAAGTCGCATCTCCTCTCCGGGTCTCGTGGCCTCAGTGGTGAAGTGAGGGGTTGGTCAGAATGACAACCGAGGCCTCTCTTCACTCTGTGAGTTCACTCCTTCCTCTCCTCACTTTTCTCTCCTCCGTTACAAAACAGCGACGTTCTTAGCAGACCCTGGACTTGGCCTCGTGTGTGAACTAAATTCAACAAATCCTCACCCAAGCCCCAGGAAGTGTTTTTTTGGTTTTTTTTTTCAGACAGAGTCTCACTGTGTTGCCCAGGCTACAGTGCCGTGGCGTCATCCTAGCTCACAGCAACCTCAAACTCCTGGGCTCAAGCGATCCTCCTGCCTCAGCCTCCCGAGTAGCTGGGCCTACAGGCATGCGCCACCATGCCCGGCTAATTTTTTCTATATATTTTTAGTTGTCCAATTAATTTGTTTCTATTTTTAGTAGAGACAGGGGGTCTCGCTCTTGCTCAGGCTGGTCTCGAACCCCTGAGCTCAAACGCCCGCCTCGGCCTCCCAGAGAGTTAGGATTATAGGCGTGAGCCACCGCGTCCGGCTTGTGTTGAGTTTCTTGAGGCACCACTGTCCTGTCTTCCACAGCTGCTGCGTCATTTTACATTCCCACCAGAAATTCTGCACACCCTTGCCAATATTTATCTTCTTTCTTTCTTTCTTTTTTTCTTTTTTGATAATGGCCATCCTAACGAGTGTGAAGTGGAATGTCCTTGGGGTTCTCTGTCTTTTTAAGGGGAAGTCCAGGCCCCAGACGTGCCTCCCCGTTGCAGCAGCAGTCAGGCCTTGGGCCCGAGCTTCCTGGCCCCGG